>JAVJIF010019125.1:0-83369 GCA_038442645.1 Agave tequilana | reverse complement strand
CGTGGTGCTGCAGTGCTGGCTGAGACGCGGGTGTCGACCCACGCGCCTTGGTGCTGCAGTGCTGCTGAGACGCGGGTTCGACCCACGCGCCTTGACGCTGCTTTGATGGCTATGATTAGCCCTGCGTCTGGAGCTTGGGACTCTGCTTTTTGGTGCCTTATCTTTTAGTGATCTTTAGACAGCTTACAGAAACCCCCTCCAAAGTTTTCGATATTCCGCAATTAGCTGGGATAGATTTTCGAAATACTTTGGACTCTAGCTGAATCCACCCTTATGATTGGACTGACAATGCTCCGGGCTTGATCTTGTTTGGAGTATGGCCATCTTGAGTGTACTGTAGAACTCTTTGAAGCCGCCAAAACTAATCGCCTGGAGTGTCTAGATACACAGTCTAAACCTCCCCGATGCTTTAAGTTTATCGTTGGTGTACTTTAACCAGAGGTGGGCAGTCGTCTGCTTTGCCAGTGTACTTTCGAACTGAATTGCAGAAGCAAGGACTACATGCCAGTTCTGTGGACGCAGGGGTGATACTGCTTTTGGGATGACAACGCGACTGTTTACTCCATGAGGTAGACGCGACTTTGGCCGGGTTGAACAGGTGCGATTCTTCGGAAGGACGCATCTTTTGGGTGAAGACGCAGCTTTCTGGATGCGACTTTGGCCGTGTCGAAAAGATGCGTCCACTGGAGGGACGCGTCTTTAGAGATGAAGACGCGACTGTTGGATGCGAATCCGTGCCATGAGTATGTTGCCACGTGTCCTCCTGTTGTATTGAGGGGACATCCTCTTTTTGGCGTACGAACTTCATGCTGCATTTAAAGCTTTGTCCAGCGTCAGGCGGTGATTAGGCGTCGAGCCAAGCGCCGCGTATCGTTGCGATCACTGTGCCTATAAAAGGCAACAGTCCTTCAAGAGTCATCATTAGACTCTCTTCTTCTTCGTTTGTATCTGTTAGGGTTTGAGAAAGGAGCTTCCTTTGTTCTCTTTTCCTTCATCTAACATCGGATCCTTAATCGCAATGGCACCAAAGGCCAGCATACTGCTTCGTCTTCAAAGGCGGTCGTCTCTGAGACTCAGAGGGGCGGTTCCTCCATGCAGGAAACCCCTATTCAGGTATAAAAAGTCTTCGACTTGATTTCCACCATTAAAAGGGTTTATAGAGTTTTTTGAACTCTTAAAGCCTTTTGAACATGAACCGCCAACCGGGGCTCATGCCCATGTTTGATCATCAGGCGCGGTTCTTGAGTCGATAAATAGGACGCAGGTTTGATGATCTCTACTTCTTTTATCTGCTCGAATCTGCGTCTGCTTGTTGAACACGGGGCCCGAATGAACCTTGCGTTTTGGATTCAACACTTAGAATATTTCTAAGTGTGAAAGATTCAGACGCAGATTTCTTATGATTCTTGCGTCCTATGAAATCAGATGCTGGTCCTCATGAATCTCGCGTCTAAGTCCAATACTTAGAATTTTTTTTTTATATAAGTCTTGGACTTTCAAAAACGCGGGTTCCATGCTAGCTTAGCGATCTTTGGATCTGGACGCAGATTCTAATGATCTCCGCATCTGGGTTCATTCTGTGTTTGAGTTGTAAACACTTAATCAATTTCTTTTCTGATCAAGTATTATTCTCTTTTGCAGTGCGATATTCCTCCGACCCTCTCTCCAAAAACTGTCACTTCGGGCACATAGGTGGTGCTGACCGCAATCTAACCTTCGTGTTGCAGAGGACTGCTCCGGTGACTGCTAACAAGTCGAAGGAGCGAAGGGAGAGGCTCTCCAAGGTCGACATGAGGACCTTCCGAGAAATCATGACCGACGCAGATTTTGAGACGGATTCACGAATTCCGTTAAAGAAACCCATCTTCTTCTTTGGGGACAACATCGGCGAGGACGATCACATCTTGCATGACGGCGATTATAAGTGGCTTCACCAAATAGGGGGTAGGAAATTCTTTCTTCTCAATATGGAGAGAATGTATCCTTTATCCTATCTCTTGCACATGTCTGTCCCCGGGCAATGGAATGGGAGCTTGCCCGATCTGTCCCTAGTGTCTCGCTCGGATACTGGGCGCCAGGAAGTTACACCCTGGCGGACACGGAAGGAAGTTTTGGCTTGTTTCCTAGATTCTTCAGGTCCGAGTACCCAGTAGGGGAAACTTCTCAGCTCAGCACTACCTCATCAATGAATTCATGAAGGTGGGGGGTGACTTTCCCGTTGACTTCCGCCCACTTGGGTGGGTTCATTCCTCCGACAAGTCCTGGTGGGGCAAGATGGTGGGCTTTGTCCTCGCCAACCTTGGAGGTCTGTTAGACCAGGTGGGACTGTACCAAGCGGTCAGGGCTGTGCAATATGGCATCCCGCAGAGTTCCACAATTTTTTATGGGATTTTGGAGCATTACAACCTTTGACGGGGACATTCTTCACCCCGGTCGGGGAAATGGGCTCGCCCTGCATGAACTATATGAAGTTTCGGGGCTGGTTATGGGAGATGCCCCTTATGAGGAATACGTCTCAACTTCCGAGGAGCTTCATCTCTTGAAGAAAGAGTGCCCTCGGGTATATGAGACCTACTGGGAAGTGTTATGTCACTTCCACATCTGCGGCCAAATAACCTCCTGGAGAATTAGGGGAGTTAAGCAGATGTCTTGGGCGAGCTACCTGTTTAATGGTATAACTGAGAAAGATCACTCGGTGACCATTCTAGCTCCCAGCTCCGATGAGGAAATCGCCGAGAGGATTAACGCCTCTGTGAGTTCTTACACCACAGAGTGCATGAAGACACTTTCAAACCTGACACAGTTTTTGAAAGTTTCCATCACCAGGCCCAGATCCCATTTCTAACCGGGCACTACTGGCGGGTCCTTATGCTGTGGTTGAAGCACTGTGTAGTGCCGACACTGCCGCATGAAGTGATTTTCGCTGACGTGGTGTATCCGGCGGTGCTGTTGGCCTACAGTAGGTCCATCGCTCTCCTTCCAGCAATGGTGGCTGGAATCCAAAGCGGATTGCGGCCCCCTGACAGAGCCTGTGCAAAGTGGAGGCCATCGTCGACTCCCACGGTAGACCGGAGGTTGACTCGGAGGGGAGGCCGAGAGTAAAGACCCCTAACCCCCGGGTCGAGCTCCCTACACGTACCTATGATGGTACGTTATGCACTGCCCCTCACTGATGACGCCAGTGTCCCGATCCGAGGGGTTTGTCCCTTTTGTGCAACGGTTGGAGAGCTCGAGCTGGTCTAACACTATAGTTCTACGTTCGGAAATGTATTCTGAACGCTTCAATTACCATCTTAACCGTTGCTTCCCCGATATTACAGATGCTGCTTATGGGGATAATTTGCCGACATTGTGGGTCCGGACGACTTCACGAGGCTAACATCGGGAGTCTTCTGGGGGCTCATCAATATCCGGCCCGGGTATCTGCTCTTCCGGCAAGGGAATTCGTGCACGATCAAGCCTTATATGCCGAATCGTTTTGCCCGTCAGTTCGGTTATGACCAACTATATGTCGGCAACCCTAACGCCCAACTCCTTAAGTGGAAATTTATTTGAAGGTGCTCGGGCTGGTATTACAGCGTGGCTGGGGGGACAAAAGCTCTTTATAGCTTGCCTCACAAGACGCCAAAACTGTTATGCAAGCCTTGGTTTCTGTACTTGATACTTCCAGGCTAGCAAGATACCGGCTACTCATTGGAGTTCATGCATCAAGAGCATTAATGCATCCTATGAGGAGAAATTGGCATCCAACAAGCGCATGCGGGGTATTGATGAATACCAGGCGGCTAAGAGGAAGCCAGAGGAGAAATGCGGGTGGAATTGAGAGTGGCAGCACCTAGGGAGCAAACCTGCTAGAAGGTGTCGACAGGCGGTGCCTAAACGTTCTCATGGCGCTACTCTCCAGGCTGAGCCGGCCCCGAAAGAGGCCAGGAAAGACTCAGGGGCTGAAACTTCAATGCCTGAGGCCGTCCCCTCCGGTGTTGAGGAGCAGAGGGAGGAAGAGGAGGAGGAAGACGAAACCCCCCGTTCGCCCTCGTGGACTGCGCAGCAGGGGTCCCGCGATTTTAGAAGAAGGGGAGCTTGCTGATGATCCCACTGCACCGACGAGGCTGAGCACTTGAGGCTGATCTGATGAGCAGGGATGATGTTGAGATTCCAGGGGTCTCAACTCAACTAGGGTCTTCTTTGACTCAAGGGAGAAGGGATGAAGCGCAACAGCCTGGATCTCCTGCTATATTGATGCCCAGCTCGAGGGTAGCTGACCCCAGTCTTACTACTGGGGTACTTGGTGCAAGGTTTCGGCTGCCGAGGCCTCTTGTTTTGCGTTGTCGTCTTCATCGTCTGAGGAGGATGAATATTCTTCAGGCGATGAGGTCGATTTTGGTGATGAACCCGCTCCTCCAGATCTGAGTAAATTCTCACATATCACGGAGGAGGAAATATATGGTGTGATCCGGTGACGACGTCGCCACTAGCGGCAACTGCTCCTGCTGAAGGTACTCTCTTTGTCTTTTTGACTCAGTTGCCCTTTTTTTAAAAAAGGTTCTCTGACGTCCTCCCTTTAACTTTATGCTGCAGGGTTGGCCGTGGATAGCGATCGAGGAGATGATACAGGAGCTGGCCCAGCAGGAGGGCGTTGAGGCCGCTGCTGAGATGCCTCAAGAGAGGGCAATTATTGAAGTCGGGGAAACTTTCACCCTGCAAGATTTGCCGAGGAACTTGCCGTCTTTGGACCCTCGGCTTGGTAAGGAAATATTGATGTCTTGAATATTTTCTGTTTGTTGTCATGGCTGATGTTCTGGTAATCTGCAAAGAGCGCTGAGGGAGCTCAGGCAGAGGAACTTGCGGTCAGCATCGGCCCAGAAGGCAGCACAATTGAAGTCCCGACTGAGGGCTCTGAAGAAGTCAAGTTTGCTGCTACTTCAGTCGCCATGGAGGCTGCTACGACAGTAACTGCGCCAGACGTAACGACGACCATCTCGGCTTCTGTCGCACCTGTCGTTGATCCTACTCCTGCACGGGACGAGTTGATTCCCATCCCTCGCCCTGTGATAGAAAGGGGGTCTGGAAGTACATCAGCAGAGTTCTCTCCAGCCAATGATATCATGGAAGAACTGACACGTCAAATGGTGCAGCAGTTCTTTGCTTCCATGCAATCATGTATTGACCTCATCCTCTCTGGGGGCAGTTCTTTCGAATTTGCCCGAGTGCTTCTTGAGAATTTGATCGAGAACATCAGTCATACTGGAGGTCCTTCACAGGCTAGGGCGTGTCTGCTGCTGGTGGAGCAGTTGGGGAGTGATCTGAAAGAGCTTAAGTCTTTGGAAGATGCTGGCTCAGTTCACGAGGCTCGGGCAACACTGACTAGGCTTCTTGCTGCTCAAGAATAAGAACGAAAGGAGATAGAGGAAAGGATAGCTGAAGAGACCCACCATCTCTAACTTTTCCAGGCTGACCATCAAAGGCTGATTGGCGATTCAAGGAAATCTGAACTCGTCATGCAGAGCGCAGAGCAGGTTATTATCACTGCTTGGGCCACCATAGCTAAAGCAGAAGCCTTGATCACAATCAATGAGCAGAAGCTTGCCACTGCCAGGAAGAAGCTGGAAGAGCTGAAAGCTGCCAGGACGCAGGTTGAAGAAAACCTCTCCACTCACTCCTCCAGGTTGGAATCCCTACGAGCGCAGCTGGTTGCGAGGAGATTTTTGTCCGAGGAAGAGCTGCAGGTCCAGGCTCTCATGGAAGCTGAGAAAGCACGTCAGCACGAGATACATCGCCTTCGAGAACAAATCCATTCTTTGGCTAATCAAGATTATTAGCCTCCCTTTTTTTTAAGGAAAGAACACTCAATTCATTAAGAGTGTTTGTATCACTTTTATCATTTTTGGCCCAAATAATAAAAGTCTTTTGAAATTTTGCTCCATCGTCATCGTTCCACTGTAGATGAATCGAATTTCTTAGCGGCAGTCTTTGGCTGTGATCCTTGACTGGCGGTGAATAATGAACTTAGGTAGAACTGAGTTCTTGGGCGGAATGTGGCTCTGATTTATAGGGAGACGCAATCCTGAGAAACGCGACTCTGACCTGTCAATTGAGACGCGGTTCCAGTTGGCGCAAAGGATGCAACTTTGGGTGCGGCTCCCTGGCCACAGCCCTTAACTCTGCCTAAGTACAGAATTCAGGATGCCGTGAGGACGCGGTCTTATGCTCCTCAAAACTGACGCATAGATATGAGGAAGCGACACTGGGTCCTTGACCTGGTGCAAACTCAAATTATATTGAGTTTATGATAGAAACACCATTATCATCTCGCCATGTAGACGCAGCTCCAAGATACTTGTGAATGCCATAGGCCTTCTCCGTTAAGGACACAAGTCTCAGGACGCAGCTTTCCACTTTTATGGATTTCCAAGCGCGACCCCCAGAATGAGTCCCTTTTGCTGTGAAGGGATGCAGCTTTGAATCACTCTGAGAGACGCGGTTGCAGTTCTCTTGACTGGAATGAAGAGGGACGCCATTTTTTGATTTCGCAAAGGGACGCTAGTTTCTGGACGCGGCTCTCGGGCCTGCGTTTGGTGCAACTTCCCAGGCGTTACATGCAGCTTGTCATAAAGATTTCGTTGGATCTTTAAATGTCAAGTTGAGGTTGACGATTGGGGACTCGTATCATCTGATATTTCCCGAAGCGGCGGTCCACGCGTCAGCCCTTCATTGGGTTCAGGCATTAATGCCTTTAAATGCCAAATCGGCGCTGGCGGTTGGAGACTCGCATCTTCGATGCTTCCCGAAGCGATAGTCCACGCATCAGCCCGTATTGGGCTTTGACATTCGTGCGGGAATTAAGGCTGACGGTTCTGATTAGCGAGCCATTAATCACAGGCTTTGTGGTTTGCTATAAATAGGGCTCAGCTTCTCCTTTTAGCAGTCCATTACTTAGACTGCTTTCCTTTGAGAGCGAATGCTCTGAGCGATTCTGCCTTTTCTCTTCAAGGACTTGTATCTGGGACTTGCCTCCATGGATGATGATGACTCGGAGCTATGATACTTCTGTTTAATCTCTCTAGAAGATTATCACTGTCAAGTGATTCCAAGATCAAGAAGCGTCTCCTTGAGCACCTTTTATATCCGCGCCTTGATGCAGAAAGTTCAACCCTTAATGGGGGTTGCTGCGGGTATGACTTCCTGGTCTGCCTTGAAATTTTCAGCCCTTACGGGGTTGCATTTTTGCTATCTCTTAAAGAGATTCATCTTCTTGACCTTCTTCTGAAGTCTGTTTGGTGCGCCCACCTTTTGGGAGTTGCGCCATTCAGAAAACTCTGACTCAAAATTCTTCTGGACGCGAGTATAATGGACTTTTGTACCTGGACTGCAAGCTTTACATACAGAGCTCGCGTCTAAGGCTGTCGACTTAGAAGAATTTCAACCTCGGTCGAAAGTTTCAGGCCTGAATTTTGCAACCCCTGTTTGTCAAACAGGGAGACGGCAATTTTCACGTCTGATTCTCTTAGCGCCTCATACCTTAGACGCGGATGCAAAACCAGACTGCGTTTGAATTCTGTGTGTATCACAGCTTTGGTCGCGTCTGTTTCTGCCGCCGCAGAAGTTTGGTTCACTGCGCGGGTCATTCCTGCGTCTGAAGTTTTCAGCAATAGCTGCGTCTGTCACTTAGTTTTTCTTGTTGAAATATACTAAGTTTCAGATCTTCTAATTTTTGTTTGCTTCTTGCAGGTAGGCTTAATCATCCCTTTTCATGTTCGCTGGGCCCTTGGGAGAATATATCGGCCAGCGAACTTGTTCGGCGGTCGACCACTGGAGAAGAAGTCATGGGCCCTGACACTCGTCAAGATCTCTTTGGATTCAATGCACCGGTCATGCTTCTTGGCATGGCATGGTCAGAGTGAGGATGGCGGTGGATATAGTGGTGGGTATGGTCTTGGATTCTCCCTTCACCTACCCCAGAAGTGACATCGATGAAAACTCCATGCTCATTGGATGACTTTCTGGTGGTGGAGATGTTCATCAACGAAGGATCATAACCCCGCCACTTCGGATGGTCAGGTGGAATCAGAAGATTCTGCTGCCTTTCGACCTCAAAAACATCATTGTTCTTGGTCAACGATGGGCTCTTTCAATGTTTACATCATGCATCGTGGTTCAATTAGCTTCCGATCGTCGCCACAGTGTTAAATCCTACTTTGGCGCCCTTCCAAACATCTTGTACTTGGAGTTCTGAGCAGCTTCAAGGAGTGAGTGCAACCTTTAAGAGAGAGGGACTTCTTTGTACTCTTTTATCTGTAACACTCAATCTTATTAAATAAGAGAGCATTTTGTATCACTTTCATATGTCTGGATATAAATAAAGTGACACTTTTCTTTTTGTTTCCTTCTATTGTCTTGAACTTTTCTTTTTTTTTTTAATTTAGACGAATAGAAGTAAAGAATCTTTGACTTGCTAAAAGTATGATAATAATCTTAACAAGTCAAGGTTTGTAGAAAAATCCTGTTTTCAAGAAATTCAACAATGCTGTTAGAGGTGTGATATTAACTTGACAGAGGTAGGATAATTTTGTGGACCTGCCACTCTATAAAGGAAAGTGACAAGTAGAACTCGTACCCCAGGGAAGATGAGCTTTTATCAGAGGTTAGGGATTAACTTGATTAAGTTCAGCTGGGGAGTTAATGAAAACACTGTTAACGGTGTAATGTTAACCTAACAATATTTTTAGGTAGACTTGTTGTTCTGTTGAGGAGAATAACAAGTGCGACTAGATTCACGGGGGATCTAGGAAAGTCTTTACCGTTAGAGGTGTGATATTAACTTAACGGGTTGAATGTAGTCTTGTCAGAAGTGTAGTATTAACTTGACAAGGATGTGAGTCAGAGGTGTGATGTTAACTTGACTCAAAAGCATTTCAGTTTTGTTTGGGAAAACTGAAAGTGTCACTATCATAGGTGTGGTGTTTAACTTGACAGTGAGGGTAATGCTAGAGGTGTAATTTTGAACTTGGCATTGGTCATCTCGACTTTAACAAGGAAGTCCGAGGGAAAGTCATGGCCTTAAGTGTATTGTTGAACTTAGCAATGACTTGGACGCTAGAGGTGTAGTATTAAACTTAGCATCATTTATTTCAACTTCGATATGGAAGTCTGAGGGAAAAATGGCTGTCAGAGGTTTAACATTGGACTTGGCAGCAACTTGATCACCGTTAGAAGTGTAATATTAACTTAACAGTAATTTGTCAGAGGTGTGGTATTAACTTGACAAAAATTGGTTTGCGATACGAGCAATTTGAGGACCTGTCATTCTATTGATGAGAATTGATAAGTGAAGTTTGAAGAGCCAGAGGTATAGTGTTAACTTGGCAAATTTGAAGTTTTGCTGCTCCATGTAGAGTTGACAAGTAAAGTTTGTACTCGACAAGGAGTATTGAAAATTTTCATTACCAGAGATATAGTGTTAACGTGGCAATGACTGTATTTTGTAGACCTACCATTCTGTGGATGAGAATTGGTAAGGGATTTTTGGAGGAAAGAGTGGAACTACATCCACTTAGGATTTTTAGCAAACCCTCAGCTGTCAACGGATTTGAGGTGCCTTTACCAACTACCGTTTGAGTTGGGCTAGCCATGCTATTCCCCTCAGCATGATGAGTTGTCGAAGACTTATGTTGGGCTTAGAAGCCAACATTTTCTTCTGTCCTTAGCCGTTGGAGGCGTCGGACGTTGATGAAGATAAGAATATTAGAACCCAAGTTTCTTTCTCAATATTTACGTCATGCATCATGGTGCAGCCAGTGCCTGATTAGCCTATGGTCTAGCAAAGGAAAGAAACTTTTCTTGGTGCTTTGATCAGATGTGTACTTTTAACTTGATCGGCGGAGGAGTACCATTAAGGATAGTACTTCTTCAGGAATCTGCCATTGATCGGCATCATGAATGTATCACCATTTGCAGTTATGAGGCGATATGATCCATTTGAGTAGACTGACTCTACTACAAATGGTCCCTCCCATTGGGCTGGAATTTTCCTTTTATCTTATGGGTCATCACCATAGGTCTTCTGACAGCTAAGACAAGGTCACCTTTCTTGAAAGTTCGCACTTTAACTTTCTTGTTGAAGGCTCTAGTAATCTGAGCTTGGTGGAGCTCGATCTGTTGTTGGGCCTGTAGACGTTTATCATCCAAGGCCTCCAATTCTTGGAGTCGCTGTCGATGCTTCTCCTCCTTCGTCATCTCCGCTGTCAAGGAGACGCGTAGAGACGGAATTTGGATTTCCAGCGGAAGCACGGCTTTACACCCATATACCAAAGAAAATGGCATAGCTTTAGTTGGGGTTCGCACAGTTGTGCTATAGGCCCATAAGCATTCACCTAGCTTGTCGTCCCAGTCACGCTGACTTTTCGAGACGAATTTCTTGAGGAGCTTGCCAATGGTCTTGTTAAAAGCTTCTGCGAGACCATTAGCGATGGGGTAGTATGCCGTTGAGGATACACTCTGGATTCTGAACTTAGCGCAGAATCTCTGGAAAGCCTGGCTGATGAATTGGGGTCCATTATCGTGGACGATTCATCGAGGTACACCAAAATGGTAAATGACATGATGTTTGACGAATTTGATCACGTCAGATGACTTCACCTCCTTCAAAGGAATGGCCTCAGCCCATTTAGAGAAATAATCGGTTATGGCCAAAATAAACCGATGTTCCTTTGACGATGGTGGGTTGATAGGGCCAACCACATCCATCCCCCACATTTCAAATGGCTAAGTAGAAGCCGTGGAGTGAAGGTAGCCTGGTGCCTGATGGATGAAATTACCATGCACCTGGCAGGCGTGACATCTTTTGGCATAAGTGATGGCATCAGCGATCATCTTAGGCCAATAATATCCCAACCTTTGGAGTCGATATGCAAGTTTTGGGCCAGGTTGATGGGCTCCACACATACCGTCATAGGCTTCTTTCAATACCTCCTGTGCCTCTTTTAGTGAAAGGCAGCAGAGCAAGACCCCGTCATGCGATCGACGATATAATATTCGCGTAATCGCATTATAGTAGAATTTGGGGCTTTCCTTCGAATGGCAGCCGCATCTTTGGTGTCCTCAGGCAAGATGCCATACAAGACGTAATCAATGTAAGGGAATCGCCAGTCTCTAGGCTCTGGACCGGTTGATGACTTAAGAACTTCTTTGTCTTGACGATCTCCTGTTGGCTCCGGGTAGTCCTCAGGATCAATTCTCGGACAATACAGGTCGTGGCTGTGGACAAATATCTTCTCCACTGCTCCGGCTGGAAGGGCTAAAGAGGCGGCAAGAGATGCCAGTGCATCTGCATGCGCATTTTGTTTGCGTGGTACATGATCAATGTAAAAGTTGGTGAACCTCTTGGCCATGTAGACAGTTGCGTTGTAATAGGGTACTAGATCTTCATGTCTGACTTCGTACTCCCATGAACTTAGCCAACAATGAGCTTAGAATCACCATATGCCTCGAGATGTTTAACGCCAATCTCATCGGCGAGCTGCATCCCAATCAAAGGGTATTGTACTCTGCTACATTATTGGAGCAAGGGTCAGTTAACGAGACAGCCCGAGGAATCACATAGCTCTGTGGGGAGACGAGTACAACTCCTACTCCTGCCACTATATGTCCTTTTGGGCTTGTTCTTGATGCACCATCAAAGAAGAGTTGCCACACTTACCTTTCGAAGGATGTCTGAGTCTGGCAGGCTTCAGCGACCTCGTCTGGGAGATCCTCGTAAAGTTTGCTGCTCTCGGATCTGGATGTTCAGCCAGGAAATCCGCCACCGCTTGTCCCTTCACAGCTTTTTATGGTAAAAAGTGCATTTCGTATTGGGATAACAATATGGCCCATTTTGCCAATCGGCCATTTAACGATGAAGGCTTTGTCATGAGTAACCTCAAGGGGTTGACTTTTGATATGACGTTTATTGTCTGGCCTATCACGTAGTGTCGCATTTTCTGAATAGCAAACACCAATGCCAAACATTCCTTCTCGATCGGGTTGTACCGATGTTCGGCTCCGATCATTGTTCTACTCAAATAGTAGATTACTTGCTCTCATCCTTGATCATCATTCTAAGCTAGTAGAGCTCCTAAAGAATGATTCATCGCTCGGACGTAGATTAGGAAAGGTTTTCCGGATACCGGAGCTGCAAGGACTGGTGGTCGTGTGAGGTATTGTTTAATTTCCTCAAATGCTTGCTGGCAAGTGCTGTCTCAAATGAACGAAACACCTTTCTTCATTAATTTAGAAAAGGGTTGGCATCTTTCGGAGAGATTTGAGATAAACCTTCGGATGTACGCCAATCGTCCTTGCAATCCCCTGAGCTCTTTGAGATTCCTCGGAGGTTGCATCTCCTGGATAGCGCAAACCTTTTATGGGTCCAAATGAATTCCTGTGGAGGCTACGACGAACCCGAGAAATTTGCCACTGGCCACCCCCAGGAAAGACTTGGTGGGGTTCATCTTCAATTGATGGGCCCGCATGATGTCGAAGATAACCTTTAAATCAGTTAAATGATCACCTTTAGCGCGGCTTTTTACTGCGATGTCGTCAACATAGCATTCCATCGTTTTGCGCATGTGTTTGTGGAAAATGGCATTCATGGCCCTTTAATATGTTGCCCCTGCATTCTTCAGTCCGAAGGGCATGACGGTATAACAGTATACCCCAGTGGTGTCCTAAAAGAGGTATGCTTTTTATCATCAGGATACATTTTGATTTGATTATATCCTGAGAATCCATCCATGAAGGACATTCGCTCGAATCCACATGTGTTGTCAATCATGACATCTGTGATTGGTAGTGGGAATTCATCCTTGGGACAGGCCTCGTTTAGATCACAAAAATCAATGCAGATTCGGATCTTTCCGTTCTTTTTAGCAATGGGGACGATGTTGGCTACTCAATCAGGATGTTGTTCTTCCCTAATGAAGCCAGAGTCTATAAGCTTTCTGACTTCTGATTGAATTGCCTCCATTATTTCTGGACGGAACCGTCGTTGTTGTTGCTTGACGGGCTTTACATCCGTATTAATGATGAGGCGGTGCATAGCCACTTGAGGATCAAGTCCAGGCATGCCCTCATAACTCCAGGCGAAGACGTCTATATATATTCTTGCACAAGAGATATTAGATCTTTTTTCTCCAAAGGTGACAGGCTGTCGCGTATAAAGATGGGCTTCGGATTAGCCTCATCTCCTAGATTGATTTGAACAACCTTATCTTCTATGGGTGGCTCGCGCTGTTCGAAGTAGGTATCCCAAAGATTGTTTAAGTGTTTGATCCAAGGATCTGTATCGGATTGGATCATTTCTTCATCTTCGTCTTCCAGGTGGCTTGTTGAAACCATGTTCACTGAAAGTTCTCTGAAGATGTTGCCGACACTAGCATCTGATTCCCACGATAACGTGCCCGATGAGTAATCATGGCATAATGACTCTTCAGATTCAGAAGCTGATGGGATCAGAGTTGACACATAGCCCAATCCCCTGCGAGTCTGATGATAATAATCAGGGGTTTTCCCTTTCGGCACAAAAGATCGGAGTAGCATTCTCCTTCCTTTCCCGAAGTTCAACCCTGGTCTGCTTGTTAGATCATACCCCATGCTTTTCATCATTCTGAGTGCCTTTGGTTCATAATGACCGAACTGAGGGGATTCCTGCTCGCCCTCTGATTCTTCACAGGTCATCGGTGCGGATTCAATTCGTCCGAAAAGAATTGGTCTTTGGCCTTTCCGTCTTGCTGGAACCATGAATATGGATTCTTGCGCATTACCAACATCTCGACATGCTTCGAAGGACGATTTCACCGGTACATGCAATGATGTCAAAGCATCCATTGCCGACCAGAGATCGTCATCCACTTCGGTACTAGTGTCTGACGGCACTGAATCAGAAGCAAACACAGAGAAATACGTCAGATCTAAGTCTTCATTAATATACCATCCGCCTACATCATCGGAGGTATTATCAACATCGAGCTTATTAATGCCCGTTACAAGTGGGTCTAGTTCCCACATGCACTCTTCTTTTTTCGGCTCGGTGTCGGCTTCATTACCAGAGTCGGGCTCCTCTGGTTGCGGGATTTCATCTGTTTCCATAGAGTCCTGATACAGGAGAGAATCTGTGAAATAATTATCCACACCTTGAACGGATGCCTTTCGGCAATCAACGTTCACACCTTTCCACTCCCGTCGATGTATTTCATGACTTGGTGGAGAGTAGAGGGAACGATAGAATTGCGATGAATCCATGGTCGTCCCAGCAGCAAATTGTAGGAGGTGTCAGCATCTATCACGTAGCATGTCACCTCCGACCTTAGGTCCCCAATCTGGCATTTGAGCTTGACCTTCCCCATTGGACGGGTACTATTGGCATTGAACCCATAAATAGTAGTCTGGGTGGGGCTCAGACGGTGAGTAGGAATCCCGAGATGTTGCATGACTCGGCGAGACATAATGCTCAATGCGGACCCGGGATGTACCTGAATGCGGTTCACCTCAGATGATCCAATATACCCTGCGAAGTAAAGGGGTCGATCATGTTTCCCTTTGACTTGCATATCATCTGCCGTGAAGGTGATGCAGGGAACATTTTGGGAGGTATAGAGGCAATCCTCTACATCTTCCTCCTTTGGTCCGATTGGCACCTGAGTCATGAAAGCCTCAGCATTAACGAGGGCCTCTTGTAGAGTTTCTCTGGTTGACTTTTGTTGGCCCAAAGGCCTTCCACCCTAGTTTTGATGATGATTAACTCATGTAGTTATGTTTACTAATAATCTTGTGTTGTTTAAGTTTCAGATCATTAACCAAGATATTAGTTGGTGATTAGCTTCAACAAGGAGTTTAGAAACTTTTCATGGTGATTCCGGTGCTCAAGCTTCAAGTTCTTTCCTTTGCACTCGGTGGATCACGCGTTTGGGAGCAAGTCTACTTGAAGATGGAGGTCATCAAGAAGACTTAGGTATCCTAGTTTAGTTAGTGTGTTTAGATCCAATTTGTAAAGCTTAGAATAGTTGATATGCTCAAGTGCACAATACACACAAGTTTATGTTTTGAATTTGGTTTTCATGAATAGTTGATCAAAACAAGTTTAATTTGTTTATATGTATAGTAGATGATTTCTATTTATACATGCATGCTTAAACTTCTTAAACAAACTTATTTTGACTATCCTATTCATGTTTTGGAAAAATCAAGTTTGATAAAAATACAAGTGTTGGTTTTTGATAAAATTTACAAGACTCAAAATGAATTGATATGATTGATATATGTCTTGAATTTTATCACTTGTTTGTGTTTCAATATAAAATGATAAAACTATTTTGGTGATTTTTAGAAGTGTTAAAAGATTTTTCAAAATATTTTTAAACTGTTTTTCTGACCCAGTTTTCTGTTCCAGGCTTCAACCAGTCGACTAGTCTTCTGACCAAGTCGACTTGGGATGAAGTCGGTCGACCGGGCCGGTCGACCGACGTGCACAGATTGTGCACGTTTGGCAGACACAGGGACGGTCGACCGCCAGGGTCGACTGGGTCTGAGAGCAGTGCTCTCTGTTTGTTTGGGTCGACGGGACGGTCGACCGGAGGCGCCAACGGTCGGATTTTAGACCGTTGGCGGTCGACTGTTCCGGTCGACCGGTAGCCTGTCAGGCTGCCAACTCAGCCTAACGGCTAGTTTTCTGATGGGGCTATAAATACCCCATCTCTTGGGCTGTTTTGATAAGAGTTTTAAGAAGAAAAATTTCAGTATTTCTCTAGTGTTTAAACAAGTTTTCAAAATAGTTTTTGTGCTAAAAGATTTCATCTCTATTGTTTTGGGTTTTTGAAAATCAAAGAGAACTAGGTTTTTAGGATATTGTATTGGTTTTCATTTTCTATCATTTACAAGACATTTCCCAAGTAGTTTTTCTTTGTTGCTTGTTTCCAAAAACACCTTGATTCCACACTTGAGCTATCTTCTATCCTAATCTATTTAGGATCTTTGTTTTGTGGAAAGGAGAGAAAAAGAGAAGTGTTTGAGGTTAAGCCTCTAAGTTGTAAACCTCCTTTTATTTGTGTATCCCTCTTTGGTAGAGGTTGATCGGAGTGGTGTTTGGATCCCTCTTCGGTAGAGGTGATTGTGATTGAGTTATATTGGCTACGGGCCTTATCCCTCTTCGGTAGAGGTGGATTGTGGTTGTATTGCCTCGGTGGCATTGAGAGAGGAGTTCGGTACTCCTATAGTGGATTGGAAATCCTACACGGTGGTGTAGGCGGGGATGTAGAGTTAGGGGCTCGAACCTCGAAACATATCTTTACCTTTGCGTTTGATCCAATATCTCTCAACTCTCTCTCTTGTTTATTTGTGCAAAACATCATTCATATCATCATATCATATTTGCTTGTGTTGCCTTGCATATATTCATATTGCCATATCTTGTGTATGCTTGGTTGTTTGTGTGTTCCTCACTTATACTTACCACAAGAGCTTCACATAGCACCTCAACCCATTCAAGGGGAATCAAGAGGAGTTAGTCCAGATCCCTTCACGGGGAATTCGGCTACACTTGTTAGTTGTATTAAGTGTGTTGCAAGATTTGTGTTTAGCTTCCGCATTTAGCGCATTTAGTTCCTAGATTAGCACTTACACCTATTCACCCCCCCTCTAGGTGTTATGTCAATTGGTATCAGAGCTAGTGCTCCTGATACTTAGGCTTAACATCCTAGGAGTGAGATCCATTTGTTTGCTAATCTTGTTTGCATTTGCTTGTTTGCACACATATAGTTTACATCCATGGACTTCATGACCCCACCTATGTATGACCCTTCCAACATTCTTGTTTGGAAGACTAGGATGTTCATTTACCTTCAAACCCTAGGTTATAAGGTTCACCTTGCCATTACCAAGGAATCCTTCCTTAGTGATAGCAAGCATAAAGGGGCTAATGCACAAGCCCTTGAGGCCATTAGAAGCACACTTCCTAAAGAATATCTTTTGCGTGTTTCTAATCTTGATTCCGCCTTTGTAGTGTGGAACATGTTGACAACCACAACCACCTCCGAGCTTCAATTGCAAATCCAACAAGAAGAGGAAACTAGTGGAGAATCCGAGCCACAACAATGCTATACGGTCCAAGGGAATGACTCCTTGAGGTACATTCAGAATCTCAACTAGATAGTAATGATTGTGCTAGTTCTTCATGTAATGATTATGTTGATCCCCATGCTTTAAATGAAGAACTCTCTATTGTGTGTGAAAAACTTATTGAAAAATATAATGTTTTGAAAAAGAAGAGTCTAGGCATTAACAATGAAAATAAAAATTTGATTGCTAGACTTGATGTTGTTTTGCAAGAAAAGGATGAGATTGCTAATGAAAGGGATTCATTAAAATCTCAACTTAATCTTGCTTTAAATGAAAATAAAATTTTGAAAAATAAAAATGATTGTGAAGATGTTTTGAAGAAAAATGAATCTTTAACTTCAAAACTTGATTTTGTTTTAAAAAGTAACCATTCTTTGAAAATGAAATTGAATTTATTTCAAAAGAATTAGAAATTTGTTTAAACAAAAATAAATCTTTGAAAAATGATATTGTTTCTCATGTTTGCCATGCTAGGGTAGTTTCACCTAGATCACCCATTGCATGCTCCACTTCTTCTTTGATTAAAAATGATATAAATGTTTTAAAGAAGAGTATTGATTGTTTGGGCTCCACTTTGAGCCAATGTGTTGTGGGCCATACACGATTGGAATCTTTGTTTTGAAAGAAACAAGTTCCACCTATGCATGCACACCCATCACGGCATACACATGCTCCTCACGGACACCATCACACTATGTATGCTCATGTGTACACTTGTACCATTGTGGACGTAAGGGCCACCTTGCTAAATTTTACTATGATAGAATACATGTTGAGAATTTAGCAAATAAGTTTGTTTGGGTTAGAGAAGGTGTAGGATCGAGAGATGATGACAAATTGCGAAAATATCTCTGTTGGCAACAATCGATCTAAAACACAAGTCAACACAAACTAAACAAGAAGGATTAATCGTTAATCAAAGAAGTAACTTGCAAAAAGGAAATCAAATCTCAGAAAATGCACAAACGCAAACAAGAGAGATTTATCCTGGTTCAGTCCTTGTGACCTACATCCAGTCCCCAAGCCACCCGCTTGAGATTTTCCTTAACTTGACTTTGCAACCCAAAATCAATACACCATGCACACACTTGACAAATCCCCTTCGCCAAATGTGTACACCTTCTCTTCCACCAAGAGAATACCTTCACCTTGTACAACTGCCTCTACAACCAAGAAGCCTCCCATGTACAATGATCACTTTGAGAATTACAATACTTTTCCTATAGCCTTGGTACTGAATGTGTATGTGGACAAGGTTCAGTATAGGAAACAAGAACTTTAGAGAATCTTCACAATGGAAAATGTCTTTTGGTGAAGAACTGAAGTGGGAAAAACAGTTTTCAGGTTTGCAGATTTTTGGCTTTGAAAAACTGATAAAATCTCTTGGTAAATGGCCTTTGGTATAACTTCCCTATTTATAGCTGAAGACTAGGGTTAGTTAGGGAGTTATAGGTGCAATTTGAATCAAAGGAACGTTGAAAACAGTTGCACAAAAGACCAGATAATGAAAACTGTCCAACAGTCAGAACTGCCTATAGTCGACTTGCCCATAGAGTTAGTCGACTAGACTAGGTAAAATTCCTTCTATTAGTCGACTAGGTTTAGATATTAGTCGACTTGGTCAAGTGTCAGTTGACAGACAGTTTTCTGGTAACTACTTCAAGTCGACTGCAACTGTTTATAAGTCGACTGGACCAACTGTTAGTCGACTAGGGGAAAGCTATTAGTCGACTACAAAAGGGTATTAGTCGACTTGGTTTTACTGTCGGTCGACTAATTATCAAACAGAGAGTTGGTCTGTTTCAGGACACAGGATTAGTCGACTTGGGTAACTGGGTTAGTCGACTACACATGGGTTAGTCGACTTATAATTGACTTCAAGTCGACTAATGGACCAATGAAGTGTGTGTTTGTGTCAAGGCTTTTACATGCTATTTCATATTTACAAACCACACTCTATCAACTCTCCTTGGCACATCTTGATCATGTAGGACTCTTGATTCTTCATTTGTTTAGAGCTCCAAATGTCATGTATCGCAAACGTCTTCATCGAAACAGGTTCCAACATTCTCCCCCTTTTTGATGATGACGCTTTGTGTGCACAAGTCCTCCCCCTGCAGAAGATATGTTATATTTTTCTCCCCCTGCAGAAATTGGGTTATAACAAATAGAGAAATACTTTGTTCTCCCCCTGCAACAGATATATTAGTACATATATATATAATTGTTCTTTATCAATTTTTATATGGTACCTGCAAGATAAACGTTAGATGATACCAAACATAAAAGAACATTTTTAACCTTTAGGAGTCCAAATCCATTTAGAATTTGGTTTCCACCTGTTAGTATACACTTAGTTGCAAGAATCACAAATATCATGAATATATGATGCAATATATGTATTTTTATCATGAAAATTTAAGTTCTTAGGAATCCATATAAACTTATTTTTCTTAGGCTTTCTTTTTACAAAAGAACTATATGGATTACTATAACATGAAGATTTTGCAATAAATCCAATACCATGATTATCATGTGACAATTTCTGAAAAGATAATAAAGCATTCAAATTTTCTTTTTCTTTTATTAAACTTAGTCACATTTTGCAAAAGATCTTCATATTTATTTTTGAAAACTAACATGTCTTTATCCAATATAGAAATCCTTTCATTCAAAGACTTAGTTTCCTTTTTCAGAAAAATGTTCTCTTTTATAAATTTCTCATTTTCAATTTTCAAAGATGATATGACTTTTTCAAACTCATCTTGTTGTTGAGAATTTATAGATGAACATTGTAATGCATAACATGAATTTTCCTTTAAAAGTTTCTCATTTTCTTTGACAAAACTTTGTTTTTCAGTTTTTCATTTTTCAGATCAAGAAATAATTCATGGAAAGCATCAGAGAGTTCAGAATATGATACCTCATCATCTTCAAGTGCCATGTAACATAGGTTGACACGTTCAGTGGATTCTTCTTCATCAGATGAAGATGAATCACTGTATTCTGATGATGCTTCGTAGTTCTTCTTCTTTCTGAACTTCTTACTCTTGTACTTATCTTTCTTCTTAAGCAAAGGACAATCCATCTTCATATGACCTGGTTTATCACAATTAAAGCATTTGAATTTACCTTGCTTTAGAAATTTCCTGAATTTCTTTGAGAGCATTGCCATCTTTTCTTCGTCATCATTGTCCGTGTCGGAAGATGCATGGAAGGCGAGTTCTTTCTTCTTTGAACGGTGTTGTCGTTCGTCCTTCTTCCTTTCTTCTAATTGCACTTCATATGCCATTAGATTACCGATTAGGTTTTCTAATGTCATATTTGAGAGATCATTCGCCTCTTCAATGGCGATTGTCTTCTTCTCCCATTCTGGTGTGAGTGCACGAAGGATCTTTCGAACTCTTTCGACTTGGGTGTAGTCCTTTCCAAGGGATGCTAAAGTATTGGTGATGTCGGTGAATCTTGTAACCATCTCGGATATGGTTTCATTCTCCTCCATTTTGAATAACTCAAACCTGTGGACAAAACAGATATTTTAGATTCCTTAACTTTATTAGTGCCTTCGTGTGTTACCTGAAGAGTATGCCATATTTGATGTGCAGAAGTTGCTGTTGAAACACGGTTGAACTCTTCTTTGGTTAAGGCACAGAATAGAGCATTCATTGCTTTGGCGTCAAGGTTCGCGTTCTTCTTTTGATCTTCACTCCAAGCGTTGTAGTTGGTTGTTGGCTTGGTGTATGATGCTTCTACGATGTTTCAAAGGTCGTAGTTGAGCGATTGCAAGTATATCTTCATTCTACACTTCCAATAGTTGTAGTTGGTTCTGTCAAATAGCGGTGGACGTTGTGTAGAATGTCCTTCCTTGAATTGGGATGATGAAAACTCCGTTGCCATCCTTGTTGTTGACTTGTACCCGCTCTGATACCAATGTAGGATCAGAGCGTGTATGCCGGTTGGTGAAGAAGGTGCCGATGTAAGACCTTGCTCTGATACCAAATGTAGGATCGAGAGATGATGACAAATTGCGGAAATATCTCTGTTGGCAACAATCGATCTAAAACACAAGTCAACACAACTAAACAAGAAGGATTAATCGTTAATCAAAGAAGTAACTTGCAAAAAGAAATCAAATCTCAGAAAATGCACAAACGCAAACAAGAGAGATTTATCCTGGTTCGGTCCTTGTGACCTACATCCAGTCCCCAAGCCACCCGCTTGAGATTTTCCTTTAACTTGACTTTGCAACCCAAAATCAATACACCATGCACACCACTTGACAAATCCCCTTCGCCAAATGTGTACACCTTCTCTTCCACCAAGAGAACACCTTCTCTTCCACCAAGAGAATACCTTCGCCTTGTACAACTGCCTCTACAACCAAGAAGCCTCCCGTGTACAATGATCACTTTGAGAATTACAATACTTTTCCTATAGCCTTGGTACTGAATGTGTATGTGGACAAGGTTCAGTATAGGAAACAAGAACTTCAGAGAATCTTCACAATGGAAAATGTCTTTTGGTGAAGAACTGAAGTGGAAAAAACAGTTTTCAGGTTTGCAGATTTTGGCTTTGGAAAACTGATAAAATCTCTTGGTAAATGGCCTTTGGTATAACTTTCCTATTTATAGCTGAAGACTAGGGTTAGTTAGGGAGTTATAGGTGCAATTTGAATCAAAGGAACGTTGAAAACAGTTGCACAAAAGACCAGATAATGAAAACTGTCCAACAGTCAGAACTGCCTATAGTCGACTTGCCCATAGAGTTAGTCGACTAGACTAGGCAAAATTCCTTCTATTAGTCGACTAGGTTTAGATATTAGTCGACTTGGTCAAGTGTCGGTTGACAGACAGGTTTCTGGTTAACTACTTCAAGTCGACTGCAACTGTTTATAAGTCGACTGGACCAACTGTTAGTCGACTAGGGGAAAGCTATTAGTCGACTACAAAAGGGTATTAGTCGACTTGGTTTTACTGTCGGTCGACTAATTATCAAACAGAGAGTTGGTCTGTTTCAGGACACATGATTAGTCGACTTGGGTAACTGGGTTAGTCGACTACACATGGGTTAGTCGACTTATAATTGACTTCAAGTCGACTAATGGACCAATGAAGTGTGTGTTTGTGTCAAGGCTTTTACATGCTATTTCATATTTACAAATCACACTCTATCAACTCTCCTTGGCACATCTTGATCATGTTGGACTCTTGATTCTTCATTTGTTTAGAGCTCCAAATGTCATGTATCGCAAACGTCTTCATCGAAACAGGTTCCAACAGAAGGTACTAACCCCCATGGACCCAAGAAGATATGGGTACCAAAGTCCACCCCTCCTTTATTTGATGTAGGTGTGGGCTCTCACATGATATAAGAGTGATGGTACCTTGGAGTGGATGTGTTCCGTACTTAAAGGAAATCAATTGGATGCATCACTTTCAAGGAAAGTTTGGTGGAGAGGACCACCATATTTTGGAGACAAGGAGAGTTGCCTTCTAGGTTTTGGTAACGATTCCTAACTCCTATTTACTGTTTACATGCTTTTAATATTCATTGTTTATAGCATGTTTTATTGTTTAGTGATTAGTATGAAAATGCCATACTTATTAGATTAGTGATATACATGTTTAGTTATTTTAAGACACCCATGTTTAATATGGATAAATTCATTTGTGTTCTCACTATATGGTTACTATTGGGTATATCATATTTCTAATGACATGTGAAATATTCATAATAATCATGTTTATGTTTATCATGTTAATTTTTATCTTGTTTTTAATGCTTCATGTTTTGAATATATATTTAAATGTTAGTTTTCATTAAGACTAGGATTTATACTTGTACATATAGTGGGCCATAAATAAATCTATATATGTTTGAGCTTGAACGCTTATTTGAACCCATTAGATGTGCTAGTATAGTCTAGTTTTGATGATTCATGCATTTTAAACTTGTATTCCTATTTTTGGATTTGTTTTATGATTGTGTGTTTCACTTCATGTATATGTTTGTATTGCCAAACTTTAAGATATACATGTATACCCCTTGAGTCATTTGCCTTTCATGCAAATCTATATATGGACTCAATTGTGTTTAGGGATATGTATGTATACTTATTGTGTTGACAATTCATACATATACCTTGAAATGAAATTTGTTCTGGTAAAGATTTAGTTTTTCTTGATTTTTGTGTTTACGTTTAACTTCATGTATATGTCTATTTTATCCAAATTATTGTTTATACATATACATCCTTTTGAGCCACGTGCCTTCATGCATATATCTTTGTGGACTCGTTGTGTTTGGATATGTATGTACACTTTAATTTGTATAGGACATACATATACCTTGAAGATTAAATAAGTTTTAATGATTTTCGTGTTTTCTTGTTTCAAGAAATTTTGAGCTTAATTGGAAATTTCATAATGCCATGTCATACATTACTTGTACACTCACCATTTTTAAAATATTTCTCATGAGTATGTTTTCATGAGCATGTATGGACTTTATTGAATATTGAGTGTTTTTAAGTGCTATGTGATTTACATGTGTTTTATGAAAATTATTTTTTGTTTTATTCCTTGCTTGAAGGATTTCGCACTAGTTTACAAGTTTTTCATTTAACTAGTTCGTATTCTTCATATGGTAGAGTTTTTCAAACGTACTCTATTTTCAAATCTATTTTTGAAAACCCTACCTTCCATGGGAGGTTGGATGGAGATCATGTTCATGTATGCTTTAAAATGAAAATCATTTAAAACTTGAACCATGATTGGGAGGCTAGGTAATATGATGTATACACTTGATCTTATTGTTATTTCAATTGGCATCATTGAATTCTTTCAATTGGTATCATTTTGACCTTTCTTGTATACTCATATATGTTTGTATGTATGTATGCTTTCTATTCCAAGAATATCAATTTCTATTGGTATCTATTTTTCATACATATATATGTTTTATTTGTGCTTATTATATCCCTATATCTTTAAGCACAAAATCTTGTTTATGCTAATGCTTGAGCTTCAATTTTGTTTCAATTGATTACTTTTAAATTGGTATCAAGCCTACGCATTGTTTTAGTTGGTATTTCATAAAAGGGGAGCTTCTTTGGTATCAAGATGCTATTCTTTGACATATTTTCAATTGGTACCTTAATTGATTGTCACCCCTAATTGACTTTGTTTTTGTTTTAGACAAAAAGGGGTAGAAAAATATATTGCTTTAGTTTTGCTTGTACCCTTTATTGATGATTGATTCTTTGTATTAAAAAGGGTGAGAAAATTTTGTTTTGTTTTGAGTGTTTATCCCTTTGTTGATGATTGACAAAAGGGGAGAAGTATTTTGGTTTATATATGCATGTTTATGTTTTTGCATATATTAAGTTTAATTTATTTTAATTTTAATTGGTATCTAGAGCATGTTTTGTTTTTAAACATTTCATTGGTATCTAGAACCTTTTATTGTTTTGCATAGATATGCATCCATGTTTAATATTCATTGCATATTATGTTTATTTATTTATGCATGAGTTAAGGGGAGCTTCTTTGAAGCTTAACTTTAATCCATGCATATATAACTCCATGAGTTTTGTCATTATCAAAAAGGGGGAGATTGTTGGCCCAAAGGCCTTCCACCCTAGTTTTGATGATGATTAACTCATGTAGTTATGTTTACTAATAATCTTGTGTTGTTTAAGTTTCAGATCATTAACCAAGATATTAGTTGGTAATTAGCTTCAACAAGGAGTTTAGAAGCTTTTCATGGTGATTCCGGTGCTCAAGCTTCAAGTTCTTTTCTTTGCACTCGGTGGATCACGCGTTTGGGAGCAAGTCTACTTGATGATGGAGGTCATCAAGAAGACTTAGGTATCCTAGTTTAGTTAGTGTGTTTAGATCCAATTTGTAAAGCTTAGAATAGTTGATATGTTCAAGTGCACAATACACACAAGTTTTATGTTTTGAATTTGATTTTCATGAATAGTTGATCAAAACAAGTTTAATTTGTTTATATGTATAGTAGATGGTTTCTATTTATACATGCATGCTTAAACTTCTTAAACAAACTTATTTTGACTATCCTATTCATGTTTTGGAAAAATCAAGTTTGATAAAAATACAAGTGTTGGTTTTTGATAAAATTTGCAAGACTCAAAAATGAATTGATATGATTGATATATGTCTTGAAATTTTTATCACTTGTTTGTGTTTCAATATAAAATGATAAAAACTATTTTTGGTGATTTTTAGAAGTGTTAAAAGATTTTTCAAAATATTTTTAAACTGTTTTTCTGACCCAGTTTTCTGTTCCAGGCTTCAACCAGTCTACTAGTCTTCTGACCAAGTCGACTTGAGATGAAGTCGGTCGACCGGGCCGGTCGACCGACGTGCACAGATTGTGCACGTTTGGCAGACACAGGGACGGTCGACCGCCAGGGTCGACCGGGTCTGAGAGCAGTGCTCTCTGTTTGTTTGGGTCGACCAGGACGATCGACCGGAGGCGCCAACGGTCGGATTTTAGACCGTTGGCGGTCGACCGTTCCGGTCGACCGGTAGCCTGTCAGGCTGCCAGCTCAGCCTAACGGCTAGTTTCTGATGGGGCTATAAATACCCCATCTCTTGGGCTGTTTTGATAAGAGTTTTAAGAAGAAAAATTTCAGTGTTTCTCTAGTGTTTAAACAAGTTTTCAAAATAGTTTTTGTGCTAAAAAGATTTCATCTCTATTGTTTTGGGTTTTTGGAAAATCAAAGAGAACTAGGTTTTTGGGATATTGTATTGGTTTTCATTTTCTATCATTTACAAGACATTTCCCAAGTAGTTTTTCTTTGTTGCTTGTTTCCAAAAACACCTTGATTCCACACTTGAGCTATCTTCTATCCTAATCTATTTTGGATCTTTGTTTGTGGAAAAGAGAGAAAAAGAGAAGTGTTTGAGGTTAAGCCTCTAAGTTGTAAACCCTCCTTTTATTTGTGTATCCCTCTTTGGTAGAGGTTGATCGGAGTGGTGTTTGGATCCCTCTTCGGTAGAGGTGATTGTGATTGAGTTGTATTGGTTACGGGCCTTATCCCTCTTCGGTAGAGGTGGATTGTGGTTGTTTTGCCTCGGTGGCATTGAGAGAGGAGTTCGGTACTCCTATAGTGGATTGGAAATCCTACACGGTGGTGTAGGCGGGGATGTAAAGCTAGGGGCTCGAACCTCGAAACATATCTTTGCCTTTGCGTTTGATCCAATATCTCTCAACTCTCTATCTTGTTTATTTGTGCAAAGCATCATTCATATCATCATATCATATTTGCTTGTGTTGCCTTGCATATATTCATATTGCCATATCTTGTGTATGCTTGGTTGTTTGTGTGTGCCTCACTTATACTTAACCACAAGAGCTTCACATAGCACCTCAATTTATTCAAGGGGAATCAAGAGGAGTTAGTCCAGAGCCCTTCACAGGGAATTCGGCTACACTTGTTGGTTGTATTAAGTGTGTTGCAAGATTTGTGTTTAGCTTCCGCATTTAGCGCATTTAGTTCCTAGATTAGCACTTACACCTATCACCCCCCCTCTAGGTGCTCTTTCAACTTGATAGCCTGAGGAGCTCATAAAGAGTAATTCGGCCGGGATATGGCCAGTTGAGCCAAGACATCAAAGCAGTAAGGTGCCGTGGATCCTTCCGCGATGTCTTTCGAGAGAACTTTGGAAAACCGAAGCTCTTTTTGTCTCTCTACGGGCTGCTTTGTGGAGGACTTGGCTGACTCTGCAGTGGGTTTTGGAGGAGTTACCGCCATTTCGTCATACTTTTTCAAATATGACTGCCCTGAACGGGTTTCCGCCACCAGTTGGCTGGGTTCTGTGGCCAGGACTATCGTCTCCTCTTCTGAATCGGTCAGTGAGGGAACATCAGTCTCCGCTTCCGAGAGGAGGCACATACCACATTACAGGATGTAGCCTTTGCTTTGCCTTTGGACTTTCTGCTGGTTACAGCGGTCCATTGTTGGCCATCCACAAGGTTGGGATGAACCCACATGACTTCTCCCTGAGGTGTGAAAACGGGTACCAGGCCCTTCTCTTGCTGTTGGTGAGGGTCTGTGTTGACCATTCTTAGTTCTCCTCTTGGGACAGGGACTACTCCAGAGGGTGTTGGAGTTGTCCTTCCAAACTGGAGGAATGACGTCATATTGGCCGCCACCTTCTTCTGCTCTGGACGGAGTTTTAATACCTCCGCGTCAATCAGAGCCTGAAGGATGTCCTTGAAGACATAACAGCTCTTGGTGGGGTGTCCCAACATCCTGTGATACATGCAGTAGCTGGGATTATCGATTTTACCGACTTCTTCAGGGCGCCTAGCTTCAGGAAGCTTCAGTCTGTTGCTCTTGTTGAGTAATTTGAAGAGCGAGTCGACATGTTCATCCTTGAAGGAATACTGCTTGCTGGCGCGTGGTTGGCTTGAAGAGCCACTTCCCTAACCAGTTGAGGTTTGACAGGGGATTTGGTCTCTGCTGCCAAGTTATCCTTCCTTTTTGTTTGGAGGGATGTGTCTGGCGCACGCCTTGTTGTCCTCTCAGGTCTGGGTTTGTTTTCTTCTGCCCTGACCCGGGCGACAATTTCTTCTGCCTATTCACCTTGTTGGATCAACTGCTTCCAGGTGCGGCTTTCGGCAACTCCTATTTGGGCGAGGAGTGAGGTTGTAGATTATGGCGGCATATTTCCACCAGGGTGACCTGGGTCATACCGCTTGGACATCGGAGTGCTACGTTCCGAAATCTTTCTACGAAAGACTTAACGGACTCTCCCTTTCGCTGCT
This sequence comes from Agave tequilana, assembly GCA_038442645.1. Classification (NCBI taxonomy): domain Eukaryota; kingdom Viridiplantae; phylum Streptophyta; class Magnoliopsida; order Asparagales; family Asparagaceae; genus Agave; species Agave tequilana. The sequence goes on along the minus strand of JAVJIF010019125.1, from coordinate 55,430 downwards.
TGGTGGCTAAAAGGGTAGGCATGTTGACCTCCGAGTCATCTTCAAAGAAGCGCGTTAGGAAGAGCTTTTTCAAGTCGCCCCAATTCTTGATGGAGCCCTCTGGGAGCTTCATGAACCATTCAAAGGCAAGCCCTTTTAGGGTGCCGATGAACAAGCGTGCCAGAATGGCATCATTATCTACCACATTCCCTGTTTGGGATTTAAAGTAGTAGATATACTGGTTCGGTGAACCTTTCCCATCAAATGCTTGGAGGGTTGGAGCCTTGAACTTGGGCGGGTATGGAACCAGGTCCCACTCGGCCGGATATGGCCGGACCACTCCTGCTTCTTGGAGGCCTTTCCGGTTGGTAAGGGGCTCAAGACGTTGCTCCAACTGATTCATTCTTTTAGAATGAACCTTTCCCTGTTCTCGGTCGTCTTTTTCTTGTGACGAAGATTTAGACGAACCAGAAGTAGACTGCTCTTTCTCCTCAACGTGTACAGAAGATGAGCTTTCTCCCTCTTTTCGTTTGCCCTTAGACTTCTTAGAGGAGCTTTGTTGGTTGACTTCCTCTTGTCTTCAAGCAACTGTGCGAGCATCTATTAAGAGAGTCGATAGATTCTTGCTGAGCACGAATCATCTCGAATTGTTCCTTCTGGACCTGGGCTTGCTGCTCCAAGCACCTGACAGTCTCCTAAGGAGTGCTAGTCATGTATATAAAGACCTCTTTCTCTATAGAAGAGTTTGAAACCTGTGACTCTGCAATAGCGGAATGCGAGTCATTCACCTCAATGCCCCGGGCTAGAGCATTGTAGTCAATCGAGGGAATTGCCCCGGTCCGGGTGCGAGTGTGTCGGTACACTCCTTCCAGTTCTGTGTCAGACTCATCATCGAAACTGATTGCAGGTTGTTTTCCTCTGCTCCTGCTCGCCATGTTTGCAGTGAGCTCGGGATATTCAGTGTCAGAGAAGACCCTCCTCCTGTGGGAACGACTTCTTTTAGCTGATCGGGGAATTAGGGTCAGCTGTCTAAATAGAGACTGCTGGTTTGCACCTGAACTATAACGACACTCAGAGAGCATCGTGATAAGCCATTCGCAGCAACATGATGAAGTGATTCGATTAGCACTTCTTTTCTTCGTCAAATAATCCCTCAGATCCGTGGGAGGAGGATCAAAGAGATTAGCCTCGTAATGCCGAGGGCAGGAGGCATCCTTGCTCTGTACAGCTAGGACGCGGGGTTCAGAGACGCGGTTCTAGCGTCGTGGCCTCAGGACGCGCGTCTGGCGTCTCTGCTGAGAAGAGACGCGACTATCACGTTGCTGATTATTACGTCGGGGCAGAGACGCTTGAGAGATGCAAGGCTGCTGGGCCCCATGCCTAGAGGCGTGTGCTTCTTGTACTCGACAAGGCGTGCGAGTCTCACCTTGGCGTCTGGGGATGGGGCTTCAGATGAGCCAACTTGATGAACCTCGCATTTGGGCAGCCAAACGCGGATTTTACATGCCGGATGTGGTGTGTCAGAGACGACCGGTTTAAACTTTGCGTCCTGCCTCAGTTGGACGATCAGTTGTTCCAACTTGCATTTGACGCGCACGCCTCCTCTGTCGACGCTCAGCGTTCCGGTTACATCGTGGGGGTTGAGAGAAACCAACGACGGCCTAGTGCTGAGGAAGAGGATGGATTGGCTGGACACCAGAGAACTTGACCACGCGGGTCTCCTGAGAGACGTTGGCGCGGGTGTCACGCATGGCGTGATTGGCCACTATATCCCTCACAGCAGCTGCCTCTGAGAGAGGCTCAGAGCAGATTTCGGGGCAAGTCCCGTAGAGACCCTGCGGTAGGCGCGAGCCTTTGAGCTCTTGGAGCCGGAAGAGAGGAACTCTTTATATTTTGCCTGGTTGAATTCTATGACGAGTGATTCGACCATTTTCCCTTTGTAGAGGACGTCACCTTGCGCCACAACTTGTTCGTCAGTAACGAAAGTAGTCCCCAGCGGAGTCGCCATCTCTTGTTTGGTACGGAGTAGAAAAATTCGCGTAAAGTTTCCTTGAATCAATTGAAAAGTTACAACAAACTTATACTCCGACTACAAGGGAGGGAAGATGTTGAGTCTTGAATCTCCCCTTTGTTTAGTGCTGGGTTCTTCAGGTGGCAATGGAAAGTGAATCTTGTTTTCCGTTGACCGGGTGATCGTCAGGAACTTTTGAGGATCTTCTCTTCGGATGGCGGACGGAGTAACACAGCTCTGTCGACCAAAACCTCAAAGAGATTGTAGGCAAAGATTAACTTGTACGCAGCAAGTTAGCTGAAGAGTTAGACTCTCTTTCCTTCTCTGTGGAAGCTCTCAAGTCAAGCTCTTCTCCTTGATTTCTCTGATCTGATTTTCTGACCCCTTCTCCATAGCAACGGGGCTATTTATAGAGGTTTCAGGGGCGAACGTGCCCCCCTAAAAAACACTCCATAATGGGGGTAACTTTTCCCATTATGTGGGCCGTGATTGACCCCATAACCAGGGCGGTTACAACTGAGACGCGGGTATCGACTCACGCGCCTTGGTGCTGCAGTGCTGGCTGAGACGCGGGTTTCGACCCACGCGCCTTGGTGCTGCAGTGCTGGCTGAGACGCGGGTTTCGACCCACGCGTCTTGGTGCTACAGTGCTGCTGAGACGCGGGTTTCGACCCACGCGCCTTGACCCTGCTTTGATGGCTATAATTAGCCCTGCGTCTGGAGCTTGGGACTCTGCTTTTTGGTGCCTTGTCTTTTAGTGATCTTTAGACAGCCTACAGCAACAACCAGCCCAGTCAGCATCAGTGAAGCCTTGAATAGAAAATGAACTAGCAGGTTGAAGATGAAGACCAAAGGCAACGGAGTGCTTCAAGTAGCATAGAATTCGTTTGACTGCACTCCAATGATCCTCAGTTGATGCTTGCATGAATTAAGAGACCTTGTCAATTGAAAAACATATGCCTGGTCTAGTAAGTGTGAGATATTGAAGAGTACCAACAGTACTTCATTATAGAGTAGGATCACTTAGAAGTTTGCCATGACATTAGAAGAGCCCATAATTAGTAGCCATAGGTGTAGAAACAGTTTAGCCATCCATCTTTGTCATTATCAGTAAGTCTCGAATACATTTGGATCGAGAAAAAAAGGTCCATCAAGAGATCTTGTTGCTTCTATGCCAAGAAAAAAATAAAGTGTACCCAAGTCTTTAAGAGCAAATTCCAATCCAATTTTTTGTATCAAAGAAAGTGATATGAGCATCCCAACTACCCGTGACTATAATGTCATTGACATAGATTACATAATCAAGATGTCGGACCCAAACCTTTTATAAAATAGTGATGCATCAGATTTGGAATTAGAAAATTTAAACTAATGGGGAATTACTTGGGAGATGATACCATTGTTAATATTTGAAATGCCTCATATTCACTGGAGAAGAATTCAAGTTTTTGACAGTTTTCTAATACGGATCTGTCTCTTATTTTGGTTGGATATGGATTTCCTATTTCTCTAAGAAGGTGTTGATTTGAGTTCGTGTTGGACTAGGATTATCCCAGGTGCCTATATAAACCCCTTAGAGGTGGCATTTTGAAGGTGTGTCAAGAATATAAGAGAAATTCTAGAATTTCACCATTGACAGTTGTGAGAGAGATCTCATTATAACTCTTGTATTTTCTTCAAAAATATTTCTCCTCTCCTCCCCGTGGACGCAGGAACATTACCGAACCACGTTAAATCTTATGTTCCCTGGCTGTGTGGTGATTACTTGCTAGTGCTAGATCTTCTACACTTCTGCTTTCACTGCTGAGTCTTCGACTTGGTGTTCCTCTATTATTTGATCGATAATAGATCATCAACAATTGATATCAGAGGCATGTTCCACACTTAGTCGTGTGTCTAGGTGATGTTCGATCCCCCTAGGGTGCAAAAAGGTGCAGTAAAGTCCCAGTAAAACTAGTTGATCTCTTGAGATTGATAATAGAGTCCTGCTTCACGTAAGATGTTCTTGCAAATGCGATGAAGAGGAGTAATAAGCTGCAAGTTGTGCTTCTATAAGGCGTGTGCTGAAACGCAGTGAAGAGAATTTCATAGAGCATATGTCTTCCAGGTGTGAAGATGAGCTTACAGGGAGACTCTTTGTTCGAAGGGAGATTATTGGGATTTGGGTTGAACAAATAGTCCCACATCGGCTAGATATGGGAATGGTCTTGGGTTTATAAGAATTTGGGCTACTCCACCTAGAAAGCTAGTCTTTTAGGATGGTGCCCCGTGTCCTCAACAGTGGTATCAAAGCGATGGATAGCAAGACAACCACGACAACAAAGTTCGAGGTAGAGAACTTCAATGGGAGGTCTAACTTCCTGTTGTGAAAGATACGAGTAATATCATTGCTTATGAAGGAGGGCACACACACGACCCTGCTTGGTATTGAGAAGAAACCATCGAAGATGGAGGATGATGAGTGAAACGACATCGACATCTGCGCAACGGCGACGATCATACTGTGCCAATCAGATGAAGTCTTCTACAACACGATGAACGAGGAGACAAATGCTGGTCTTTGGTGTAGGATGGAGAGCACCTGGCCTGTACATGACGAAGAGTTTGTCGAACAAGTCTTCATAAAGAGGTAGTTATACAATCTTCGGATGAAGGAAGGTACGTCTATTCTACAACATCTCAATGCTTTTAATAGAATCTTAAGCGATTTGTTAGCTTTAGAGGTTAAGCTAGAAGAAGAAGACAAATCTCTTCTGTTACTTTCTTCTCTTCCATCAAGTTATGACTACTTGGCAACCACCATCATGTATGGTAAGGAGACCGTAGAGTTAGAAAATGTCAGGCAGATGCTCCAGAACAACGAGCTGATGAAGAAGACAGATTCTATGGAGGAGGCCTCAAGATTATTTGTCAAGGGCCAGAGGGGAAGATCAAAGAGTAGGGGACCCAAAGGGATCTAGAGGCTTCTAACAGTCTCTCTTACTATTTTTGCAAGAAACCAGGCACATTAAGAAAAATTGTATAAAATACAAGAAGATGCTGAAGAGGAAAGGCGACAAAGATACTGAAGGGGTTAGTACCAGTGGAAAGTCACCCGAGGTTGTCAAAGAAGCAGATGAGGATTCGTGTGATGTCTTGACAGCTGAGTCAGGGAAAAGTAAATACTCAGATGCTTGGTTACTTGACTCGGGGTGCACATATCACATGTGCCAAAAAGGGAGTGGTTCAGTACTTATAAGTTTTATAATGGAGGCTCTGTCCTGATGGGAAACAACACCATGTGTAAGACTGTTGGTATCGAGAACATTCGTATGAGGATGTTTGATTGACAGGTTTGAACCCTCACGAATGTTCGACATGTTTCAGATTTAAAGAAGAATCTTCTCTCGTTGGGAGCTTTGGAAGCTGGTGGGTACAAGTTTTCTGGTGCAGATGGATTAATCAAAGTTACTAAAGGGTTCATGACGATTCTCTAAGGAGAACGAACAACAAACTTGTACAAGTTGACAGGAAGTATTATTATTGGTGATGCTTTAGCAGCAAAAGAGAAGGAGGATACTACAAGATTTTGGCACATGCATCTTGGACACATGAGCGAGCAAGGTCTTCAAGTCCTATACAAAACGAGTGCTCTACCAGGTATCAAATATTGCAAACTTGATCTTTATAAAATTTTCATTATGAGTAGGCTACGTAGAGTAGCTTTCTCTACATCTCAGCACAAGACAAAGGGCTTGCTAGATCTCATACACACGGATGTGTGTGGGGGCCTTCGCCAGTAACATTCATTGGAGGTGCTAAGTACTATGTTACTTTTATAGATGATTTTTCAAGAAAAATTTAGGTATACTTCTTAAAGCAGAAATCGAAAGTATTTTTGAAGTTCTAGGAGTGAAAAACTTTGGTGGAAAATCGGATAGAGTGGAAGGTGAAAGTCTTAAGGTCCGATAATGGAGGCGAGTACACCTCCAAAGAATTCAAAGACTACTTAACAAGTAATGGTATCAAACACCAAACAAGTATTTCAGGACGACCAGAATAAAACAGAGTAGCAGAGCGCATGAATCGGACACTTACAGAGTATGCCCGCAATATCAGATTACAAGCTAACATGTCAGAAGGATTTTGGCAGAAGCGGTGAATCATGTGAGTTATCTGGTAAATATGTCACCATCAACATCTATTGATCTTCAGATCCCAAAGAAGATATGGTAAGGAGTATCTGCGGACTATTCAACCTTATAGATTTTTGGTTGCCGGGCATATAGTTTGGTTGATAGTCAGAAAAGGAACAAACTGGAGTCCAAGTCTAAAAAGTGTATATTCATCGGGTTCACCAAAGGAGTTAAGGGTTTCAGACTTTGGGATCCCGAGAAAAGAAGCGTCTTTACCAGCAGAGATGTGGTCTTTGATGAAGATTCAATGTTGCTGTAAGATCCCTACCTAGTAATACAGTATTTTCATATTCCTAAAGTATTTATTTTGATTTACCGATTATTATTAACCTAACTAGTTAATTTATTTCTCTTGAGATTATTATTGTAGGAGATGCAAAATTATTTTCAGATAATATAAGACAAATTATTCTTCCATTATTATTTATTGCTATTTCTAATAGTGTTATCTTTATTTTGTTGTCAGAGTTTATTAATATTTATTAGTGATAATATTATGTTCTTTATTTAATTTAAATATTAGTATGAGTATTGGTGATAATGGTTATTGACAATTATTAGTTGTTATTAGTATTGCTTATTTTAATATTGGCATTTGTGTTAATACTAACCTTGGTGGAGGTGGTGCTCTCCTTGTTTAGCTTCTCACCCTATTCCTACTTACCCGTTTGGATCCTACCCACTAGCATACTCATAACCTATTTGGATCCTACCCGTTGGCATGCCCACTAGCCTAAACCCAACACTCATTTACTTAGTCGGATCTTACCCAATTATTTATTTGGATCTCAATTCATTTGGATCAAACCCAATACCCATTAGCTAATTCAATCCTAACCCTAAGATCATAACCTAATAACTAATCTCTCCCTTAATCCTCTCCCCAATCCCAACAAACAGCCGACCACACCACCCCCATCATTGCCGCAACCTTCCCCCTCCCCTCCTTGGCGCACCAGCGACCCCGGCAACCTCCTCCACCGCCCAGGCCACCTCTTGGCGCAGACCTAAAAGGAGCACAGCCACGCAAGCCTGAAGCCATGGTCGAATTCTCCATGGCTTTCTCCCTTTTTCCTCTCTTTTGGCTGCCGCCCCTATCCACCAGACAGCACCCCATGATCCCCTTGGTCACGCCATAGCACCAAGCAATCCAGGCCGCCCCTTTCCTCCAGTAGAGCCCCCTCCATGTACACCTGCGTGGTACAGAGCACCAACCATCCTTGGTGAGATCTCCAGCGCGCGATGCGAAGCACAGGCCATGACAGATCCAGCGGCAGCAGCAGATCTGGACAGCAGCCTTCTACCCTGCGCAGTCCGACAGCGAGCTCTCCTCCCTGGCGTGCACAGCCCTTCGGCGCATCCCCAACAGACCCGGGCAGCCCACGACTACCTCCACGGCCCAGATCTGCAACAGCGGACAGCCCCCACGCAAGACGAGTCCAGATTCAACAGCGAATGGCAACATCCAGATCTGGACAGCAGCAGATTCAGAACTGCGCAAGTTCGGGCGAGCTGGTCGTTCTCCCGATCCACGTCAGACCTTCGCCGGAGACCAGCAGTGACCTTCTCCACTGTCTTGGCCACCCCCCCATGCAGTCCGTTGGCCAGGAACCGCACCACAGCGACCACGGCAGCGACTCGCCCGTCGACGCGCACAGCAGATCCAGTTCAGACCAGCAGCACAAGCAGCGGGCGAGCGGCGATTCCAGGCCCTTCCGGCGAGCGCGAGACCTCCAGATTGCAGCCAGGTCTTCCCCAGGACCCTGGCTACCGTCCTATGCAGTCCGACAGCGAAGAGCGGCGCCACGGCGACCGTAACGGCGACTCGCCCGGTAACGTGCAGATTCTCCAAGGTGAGTGTTTACTCCTTTCGGTCCCGTTTCTTTATATGTAATTGATTATATTTTGATTTATTGTGTACATAGAATAATGTGGACATTGTGTATGTTATTATGTGCGAGAGAGGTTACATGTACATATTTTATTGTGTGGGAGATTAGGTTTCAGTGTACCTCTGATTTGGACTGACAGAGCTTAGTTAGTCGACTTGGCCTGACAGCTATGTGTAGTTCTTTCATTGGACTGTGGACTTCAACCATGAGTTATGTAATGGATATAGATGATGTATATGATTCCTAGAGATAGTTAATGCATGGAATGACTTGACTTATCATGATGGAACTTAGATGCATGTACATGATATATTGTCAAATGTTGGGATATCATAATTGATACTTATAGAAGAGGGAATTGTGAAGTCTTATGAATCAGATATAGTTTGTCAGAGTGAGTAGACTAGTACTGATTATGGACATATGTTGGAACATCGGCTATTATATCAGATTACTTGATTTGTACTGATACTTATTGATCATGTGACTATTGGAATATGAATTGGTTGTAATGACTTTGGATTGATCTGGGACTCATGATATTTTCATTGAATGATGATCAGTTATTGAATATGACTTTATTAGTTAAGTTGTGCTAGAGATTGATGATGGGTTAGAAGTTATCCAGAATACATATTCCGTTTATTGGAGCCTGACTTGCTTTGAGATGGGATTGACGTTGTTGGCATTGGGATCTGTTAGATGACATGATTGTTAATGATGGGTACCAAGATGTAGATATTCTAGACTACATGTTGTTGAGGATGTTGACTATTTAAATATGATTCATTATGTGTTGACTTGATATTCTTTTATTGGTGATGATTCATTTAGATATCGATGTTGACTCGTTACGATATTCTTGAGGATGTTTTCTATTCAGATATGATTGTGGTGTGTGTGTTATTGTTCTCGAAGATATACCTTATGAATCATTTGAGTATTGATGTGGACTTATTAAGATGTTAGAGACTGGATTACTTCAGTTAGTAGAGATTGAGTAATTGTGATAGTGATGTAGTTGATATTATTGATCTTGTATTTCAGAGTTTCCAGATACTAATTATCAGTTGTTACTTATTAGTGAGATACTTGTGGTGATTATAAGATGTTCATGTTCAGAGTTTACATGAGTTGTCAGTGATACATTGTGGTAGGGATCAGTGATCATGTATTTCATTGTTGATATGAGATGGCAGAGATCAGTTACTAGTTATAGTTGTCAGTGAGACTAGTTGTCTGTATCACCTTTGTGTTAGTGGCTATATCTCCAGTATCTTATTTCAGATGTCAGATATTAGTTGTCAGCTACTCAGTTGTCAGATATCATAGTTGTCAGATATCATAGTTGTCAGATATCACAATTGTTAGATATCACAGTTGTCGGATATCACAGTTCTCAGTTGTCAGATTATCAGCTAGTGTTGACATCAGCCGTTATTGGAGATATTGGTTACTATTACATATTAAATAACATTGATTGCTTATTAATAAAAGATACCATAACCCGGGGAAACAGGGGTAATTGCCTGATGATGCATGTCGTGTATTTTGGAAGGATTCTTATGGTACCGAGTTGTGGGTTCCAGCCATGGGGAACCAGGGTAGTACTGGCTACCCATTCAGTTGTTAGTTGTCAGGGCTATGCCCGGATTACGGCGCCACACTAGTTGTCTTTTCGTGTGGGGCTGTGGTCTTCAGTTGTTAGAGCTAGCGGCTTGTCCTGGTTCAGCGCCAGGGGTGATAGACCGTGGTACCGGGCATGCACGGTACTCTTCCAAAACACATGCACTACATTGGCAGGCAGTTACAACAACGATAACCATGTTTGATATGTGGGAACATGGCTGTGGTATGGGACACAGCTAAGTACTACATTAGTTAGGTTAATAATAACCAACCAGACTAGTGACATATAGGTTACACATTCAGACATCAGCTATTAGTTACATTTGTGTTAGTTGACTTTGATATCTGTTGTTTGACCACCGTTGAGATAGTTGATCTTCGATACCAGTTGTTAGTTTACAGATGAGATAGTTGTCTTATATCTTTGTTGATATTGATATCAGATATGCTTCAGTTCAGATGTTATCATGTCATGATATTTATTTATCTTATATATGCAGTTGTTTATCTGTTATTCAGTTATGTTATATTTGCAGTTGCTGTTATTGCTATTTATGCACATGGTTTCTTTTGCACGAGTTCTTTACCTTTTCACACACACTCATTACGGTCGCGTTCTGACGACCCTGGGTTTGCACGTCCAGATATTGGACGGTTTGCAAGTGTTCGTTGAGGCTGTACACTTCTGCAAATAGCTGGAGCTTCTTCCTATTCTCTTATGGTACTTTTACCTTTCCAGCCTTCATATTATTTCCTGTTGCTTGTTATATCAGTTCAGTTCTTATTCCAGTTATTATTCTAGCCCTTGATTCATATGATATCATGCGTGGTTGTTTATATGTGGCATTGCAGTATTCATTTTAGTTAGATTTATAGCTTGTTTCAGGTTACTTAAGGCTTAGCGCGTATACGTGAGGGATTTTCCTTGCGTATATGCGTCGCCGACTCGTGTCGCGTCTCCGCTCCAGCGTATTTTGGGAAGCGGGGCGTGACAGGGTTTTCTTGGTATCAGAGCCTAGGTTTTCGACTTGTGATGTGAAATTTTAACTTTTGTTTCGCAAGAGAGACCTATCTCTTACCGGTAACTTGAAAATAAGCTATTGTTATACTGCAATATACATATACTATCCATTATGATATTGACTCCATTTGGAATTGACCATTCTTCCTTTGAAAATTCTTATCTTTGATCTTTTGATACCTTGATCTCTACTCTTCTTTTAGAGTGATCCAGATTTTCATCTTGCTTCTTGTCCTCTCTCCCGATTCTATTCTTTGATTCTATCTCTTGGGAGTGGATACTTCATGTTGAAGCCGGTGGCGTGTATCAGAGTGCGCAGCGGAAGCGTGGTGGATTTATGATGTGCAGAGAAGTGATGTAAAGTTTGTTTGCTTTCTCCTTTGATTTTGGGAATCTCTTACCATCCCCTGCTTTATTTGAATTTCGGGGACGAAATTTTTAATAAGGTGGGTAGAGTGTAAGATCCCTACCTAGTAATACAGTATTTTCATATTCCTAAAGTATTTATTTTGATTTACCGATTATTATTAACCTAACTAGTTAATTTATTTCTCTTGAGATTATTATTGTAGGAGATGCAAAATTATTTTCAGATAATATAAGACAAATTATTCTTCCATTATTATTTATTGCTATTTCTAATAGTGTTATCTTTATTTTGTTGTCAGAGTTTATTAATATTATTAGTGATAATATTATGTTCTTTATTTAATTTAAATATTAGTATGAGTATTGGTGATAATGGTTATTGACAATTATTAGTTGTTATTAGTATTGCTTATTTTAATATTGGCATTTGTGTTAATACTAACCTTGGTGGAGGTGGTGCTCTCCTTGTTTAGCTTCTCACCCTATTCCTACTTACCCGTTTGGATCCTACCCACTAGCATACTCATAACCTATTTGGATCCTACCCGTTGGCATGCCCACTAGCCTAAACCCAACACTCATTTACTTAGTCGGATCTTACCCAATTATTTATTTGGATCTCAATTCATTTGGATCAAACCCAATACCCATTAGCTAATTCAATCCTAACCCTAAGATCATAACCTAATAACTAATCTCTCCCTTAATCCTCTCCCCAATCCCAACAAACAGCCGACCACACCACCCCCATCATTGCCGCAACCTTCCCCCTCCCCTCCTTGGCGCACCAGCGACCCCGGCAACCTCCTCCACCGCCCAGGCCACCTCTTGGCGCAGACCTAAAAGGAGCACAGCCACGCAAGCCTGAAGCCATGGTCGAATTCTCCATGGCTTTCTCCCTTTTTCCTCTCTTTTGGCTGCCGCCCCTATCCACCAGACAGCACCCCATGATCCCCTTGGTCACGCCATAGCACCAAGCAATCCAGGCCGCCCCTTTCCTCCAGTAGAGCCCCTCCATGTACACCTGCGTGGTACAGAGCACCAACCATCCTTGGTGAGATCTCCAGCGCGCGATGCGAAGCACAGGCCATGACAGATCCAGCGGCAGCAGCAGATCTGGACAGCAGCCTTCTACCCTGCGCAGTCCGACAGCGAGCTCTCCTCCCTGGCGTGCACAGCCCTTCGGCGCATCCCCAACAGACCCGGGCAGCCCACGACTACCTCCACGGCCCAGATCTGCAACAGCGGACAGCCCCCACGCAAGACGAGTCCAGATTCAACAGCGAATGGCAACATCCAGATCTGGACAGCAGCAGATTCAGAACTGCGCAAGTTCGGGCGAGCTGGTCGTTCTCCCGATCCACGTCAGACCTTCGCCGGAGACCAGCACGGTGACCTTCTCCACTGTCTTGGCCACCCCCCCATGCAGTCCGTTGGCCAGGAACCGCACCACAGCGACCACGGCAGCGACTCGCCCGTCGACGCGCACAGCAGATCCAGTTCAGACCAGCAGCACAAGCAGCGGGCGAGCGGCGATTCCAGGCCCTTCCGGCGAGCGCGAGACCTCCAGATTGCAGCCAGGTCTTCCCCAGGACCCTGGCTACCGTCCTATGCAGTCCGACAGCGAAGAGCGGCGCCACGGCGACCGTAACGGCGACTCGCCCGGTAACGTGCAGATTCTCCAAGGTGAGTGTTTACTCCTTTCGGTCCCGTTTCTTTATATGTAATTGATTATATTTTGATTTATTGTGTACATAGAATAATGTGGACATTGTGTATGTTATTATGTGCGAGAGAGGTTACATGTACATATTTTATTGTGTGGGAGATTAGGTTTCAGTGTACCTCTGATTTGGACTGACAGAGCTTAGTTAGTCGACTTGGCCTGACAGCTATGTGTAGTTCTTTCATTGGACTGTGGACTTCAACCATGAGTTATGTAATGGATATAGATGATGTATATGATTCCTAGAGATAGTTAATGCATGGAATGACTTGACTTATCATGATGGAACTTAGATGCATGTACATGATATATTGTCAAATGTTGGGATATCATAATTGATACTTATAGAAGAGGGAATTGTGAAGTCTTATGAATCAGATATAGTTTGTCAGAGTGAGTAGACTAGTACTGATTATGGACATATGTTGGAACATCGGCTATTATATCAGATTACTTGATTTGTACTGATACTTATTGATCATGTGACTATTGGAATATGAATTGGTTGTAATGACTTTGGATTGATCTGGGACTCATGATATTTTCATTGAATGATGATCAGTTATTGAATATGACTTTATTAGTTAAGTTGTGCTAGAGATTGATGATGGGTTAGAAGTTATCCAGAATACATATTCCGTTTATTGGAGCCTGACTTGCTTTGAGATGGGATTGACGTTGTTGGCATTTGGGATCTGTTAGATGACATGATTGTTAATGATGGGTACCAAGATGTAGATATTCTAGACTACATGTTGTTGAGGATGTTGACTATTTAAATATGATTCATTATGTGTTGACTTGATATTCTTTTATTGGTGATGATTCATTTAGATATCGATGTTGACTCGTTACGATATTCTTGAGGATGTTTTCTATTCAGATATGATTGTGGTGTGTGTTGACATATTGTTCTCGAAGATATACCTTATGAATCATTTGAGTATTGATGTGGACTTATTAAGATGTTAGAGACTGGATTACTTCAGTTAGTAGAGATTGAGTAATTGTGATAGTGATGTAGTTGATATTATTGATCTTGTATTTCAGAGTTTCCAGATACTAATTATCAGTTGTTACTTATTAGTGAGATACTTGTTGGTGATTATAAGATGTTCATGTTCAGAGTTTACATGAGTTGTCAGTGATACATTGTGGTAGGGATCAGTGATCTTCATTGTTGATATGAGATGGCAGAGATCAGTTACTAGTTATAGTTGTCAGTGAGACTAGTTGTCTGTATCACCTTTGTGTTAGTGGCTATATCTCCAGTATCTTATTTCAGATGTCAGATATTAGTTGTCAGCTACTCAGTTGTCAGATATCATAGTTGTCAGATATCATAGTTGTCAGATATCACAATTGTTAGATATCACAGTTGTCGGATATCACAGTTCTCAGTTGTCAGATTATCAGCTAGTGTTGACATCAGCCGTTATTGGAGATATTGGTTACTATTACATATTAAATAACATTGATTGCTTATTAATAAAAGATACCATAACCCGGGGAAACAGGGGTAATTGCCTGATGATGCATGTCGTGTATTTTGGAAGGATTCTTATGGTACCGAGTTGTGGGTTCCAGCCATGGGGAACCAGGGTAGTACTGGCTACCCATTCAGTTGTTAGTTGTCAGGGCTATGCCCGGATTACGGCGCCACACTAGTTGTCTTTTCGTGTGGGGCTGTGGTCTTCAGTTGTTAGAGCCTAGCGGCTTGTCCTGGTTCAGCGCCAGGGGTGATAGACCGTGGTACCGGGCATGCACGGTACTCTTCCAAAACACATGCACTACATTGGCAGGCAGTTACAACAACGATAACCATGTTTGATATGTGGGAACATGGCTGTGGTATGGGACACAGCTAAGTACTACATTAGTTAGGTTAATAATAACCAACCAGACTAGTGACATATAGGTTACACATTCAGACATCAGCTATTAGTTACATTTGTGTTAGTTGACTTTGATATCTGTTGTTTGACCACCGTTGAGATAGTTGATCTTCGATACCAGTTGTTAGTTTACAGATGAGATAGTTGTCTTATATCTTTGTTGATATTGATATCAGATATGCTTCAGTTCAGATGTTATCATGTCATGATATTTATTTATCTTATATATGCAGTTGTTTATCTGTTATTCAGTTATGTTATATTTGCAGTTGCTGTTATTGCTATTTATGCACATGGTTTCTTTTGCACGAGTTCTTTACCTTTTCACACACACTCATTACGGTCGCGTTCTGACGACCCTGGGTTTGCACGTCCAGATATTGGACGGTTTGCAAGTGTTCGTTGAGGCTGTACACTTCTGCAAATAGCTGGAGCTTCTTCCTATTCTCTTATGGTACTTTTACCTTTCCAGCCTTCATATTATTTCCTGTTGCTTGTTATATCAGTTCAGTTCTTATTCCAGTTATTATTCTAGCCCTTGATTCATATGATATCATGCGTGGTTGTTTATATGTGGCATTGCAGTATTCATTTTAGTTAGATTTATAGCTTGTTTCAGGTTACTTAGGCTTAGCGCGTATACGTGAGGATTTTCCTTGCGTATATGCGTCGCCGACTCGTGTCGCGTCTCCGCTCCAGCGTATTTTGGGAAGCGGGGCGTGACAGTTGCGAGAAAAGAAAGAGACGGAGGATAAAGCGCAAGGTGGAGCTTCAGACAGTTCGGCAGTAGACACTCAGGAAAAGGAAGTCGAGTTTTCAGATAGCCCTAAAAGGCCTGAAGGGTCAGAAGATGAGTCTTCAGGTTCAGATGGAGACAAACAGGAGGCTACTTAAGAGCAACGTAGACCATTAAAGCGGTCAATCAGAGTTACGGTGCCACCAACAAGGTATGATTGAGATGAAGATCATGTCTATTTCGCATTAGTAACAAAAATAGAGAACCTGACAGTTACATGAAAACGATCGAGGCAAATGACCACGACAAGTGGATTACAGCCATGGAGTAAGAGATGGAGTCTTTAAATAGAAACCAAATATAGACGTTAGTCAATCTTCCAAAAGACTCCAAGACAATAGGTTGGAGATGGGTTTTTCACAAGAAGGACAATGAGAAGTACAAGACAATGTTAGTTGCTAAAGGATATGCTCAGAAGGAGGATATTGATTACAATGAGATTTTCTCTCTTATATTCAAGCATATATTTATTCAGATATTATGGGCGATAGTTGTTCAATTTGATTTAGAGTTGGAGCAGATGGACGTCAAAGTAACGTTTCTACACAGTGAGCTGGAGGAGGAGATATATATGAAACAACTTGAAGGTTAAAGTAAAGAAAATAAGGTGTGTCTTAAGAAGTCCCTCTATGGAGTTAAGCAGTCACCCAAGCATTGGTACAAACGGTTATACTCTTTCATAATCAAGTCCAAATATAACTGATGTGAGTATGCTAGTTGTGTCTATTTGAAGCAGAGTTATTGTCACGCCCCGCTTCCCAAAATACGCGGGAATAGGGTCGCGACGAGAGTCGGCGACGTATATACACGAGGAAAATACCCCACGTATATATGCTAAGCCTGAATTAACCTGAACAAGCTATAATCAGAACTATAATAATCATCGAATCACTGCAACAATACATATACATGATAACAGATAGATAATGACAAGGATATGGCAGCTGAAAGCGATAAAAGATAGAATCATGAAATAACAGGAATAGAATGACAGGCTAAATGTGATATACAAGAATTAAGGAATAATAGCAGGAACAGAAAAATGCAAAAGTACCAGAATCAAAGGAAGAGGACCCAAGCTCCTCGCAAAGCGTACCGCCTCATCAAACACCTGCACATTAGAAACCATCGTCCAATAGTTGGACGTGCAAATCCAGGGTCGTCAGAACGCGACCATGGTGAGTGTGTGTGTAAAAGGGAAAGGCTCGTGCAGAAGAACAATGTGCATAGATAATAATAACAGATAAATGCCAACACTAAATAACATGGTAATTACACAACTGAATAACAATGATATGACTAAGTGTGCAGATAAAAGACAAGTAAAATAACTGTAAACAAACAACTAACGTCATGGTGTAACCTAGTATATGTCACTAGTCTGATAAAAAGTCTGGTCATGGTTAAAATCATAGGTCTATCATAGCTTACATATGTGTACAATCAGGTGATTACGGTCAGTCACAATACATTATAACAGTTCATTATCATTTATTATGTCAGCGAACACCAATTTCTACTTGTAATAGACGCATCCCATACTACGCCTACTACACGTGTCAACCAGAGTCCTAAGTTATTGAAATTAATAGAAGAGACATTGTCCATGCTTTAGGTGGGTCCCGTACATACCCGGGACCACGGCCCAATGCCTGGCGCTGAACCAGGACCTACCGCCAGGTAGTCAGTAACAGTAACAGTACTCACAGTATCACTGTGGAACAGTAAACTCACAGTAACACTGTGGAACAGTAAACAGATGGGATGTCAGTCATCCCCCGGAACCCTGCAGTGAAACCGTAAGTCGGCTGTGCAACCTGTATCCTAGGTCCACCCAAAATATAGACGCTGTCTCCTCCATCAATTTCCCCAATCCCAGTGCAAGTTGTTCAATTACTTTATTATTTAATTTCAGTAAAAACAATCCATACTCAAGTTACCTATAACACTGGGACGATACAGTGACAGTAACAATAACAGTACAGTAACAGTCAATCAGTAATCGTATACACGGTGAACAATATCAGTAACAGTGAACAGTAACAGTAATCGTGTATACGATGAACAATGGGATTGTACAGAGTGTTACGGTCAAACAAATCCTTTCCCAGTAACTTTCAGTAACATGAATAATACAGTAACAGTCTAGACACCTCTAGTCAATATACGGTCTCATATACATAACCGTCTCATGCCAGTACTAAATACAATACTAATGAAACTGCCAACTCATATAAACTCTGAACACATAATATGATCACCAACAAATAGTCTCACCAATAACTGATAAACTAATAATTGCTATCTAATAGCTCTGAAGTATAAGATCACTGACATCGAATTGATCACCATCATAATAACTCAAACTCTATTAAATGATGTAATCAATATCTATACATGAAGCACATGGCATGTCCTCGAGATCAAGAAGTCACTGGATACCGAAATCATATCTAAAGACGAAACATCCTCAAAGCACCGCAATCTAAAATAAGTCCAGTCATGAGTCAATACTAACAGCTCATCCTTACTCAATTGATATAATCAGTTGAAACATCTAGGAGCCCTTACTTCTAATAATCCAAAACCAATATGATATCACATATCGAAGTCCAAGGTAAGATATCCACCCATCTGGTCACAATCTAACAAAATCAGTCACATCTAAATACTGATCAATATCCAATGTAAATAACATAAATCCCAGTTCGACTCGAACTCCAACTAACTCCATATTCTGATCCAAACATCAAGTGATCTAATTTCTTAGTAAAGTAACATCATATCAAGTCCATCATCAATATCCGAATGAATCATCACCTAAGTTATTTCCAATGAAAGAATAACAAGTCTGAAAAGTACTCTATATGAAATATATAATCTGTCCTCAAATATCTGAATAAATTCTTAACTGAATTATCACCAAGTAAGGAATATTAAGTCTGATAATTGTTCAGATAAATTGTAGATAGTAAACCTCAATATTGAACCAATCCAACATAAGCTCAATCTAGTATACAGTCAAGTTCCTTTACAATTAGTCCCAATCTGAAACAGTAATCATTCATTCATGAAATGATATAACTCTAATATCTCAATGTCCATATACAAGATCCACATATATCTGATGCTCAACTATATACTTAATCTATCCAATCAATAGGTCGAGTCAAGTCACAGTCTAAAGGTATATCAAACTAAGCCCAAGCCAACAGGGACAAACTACCAACACATGAAATAACGCTAATACAAGCAAATAACAACTACATGAATAAAGTGGACAATCATAGATGTTTAATGAAGCGGTATAAGTAATCAAACTAGTAAAGTATAACGAAAAGTCACATAAAATGATAAAGGCAACATGTAAAGCATATCAATAACGATAAATACACAAGAACGAACACTCACATAAAATGACGAGGTTTCGGAACCGAATCTCCGTCTGGTCTTCACTGCACGAACTGGCACTGATCTATGGATCATCCTATGGATCGGTCTTCGAATCTCCTGTGTGTCGGGTTCACAACGGTACGAATCCGAATCGTTCCGGGTCTTCTGCAACTTGTCCGGATCTCACCAAACGAACTCGAAATACTGTAGCATGCAACCAACATACCAATAAACATAAATGTATACTAAACACTCTCCCGAGCAACCCGATACATACGTGTACACACACGTACATATATGTATACAACACAACAATACATATATATATAAACATGCCTACATATTATATACTTACATATATATTAATGCATAATTACACATATACCTATATACATTAATTTAATGCAAACATATCCAATTTAATTAAGTCTCATTTATTAATCACTAAATATACACACAAATGATTAAAGAATAAATTCATGCATAAATATATACCATGCATAAATATCCAAATTAATAAATACCTATTATTAATTATAAATATCTATACATTAATTAATCAACATACATGCATTCCATGTATCATGCATACACATGCATGCATCTAAACATGCAAAGACACTCACGCACACATACAAACACATTTAAATAACTCCCAATATTTACAATATTGCCATTATACATGAATATAAAGCTAACCTCGGGGCATCTTGCGGCGCACCGATGGAGGCTCCGACGGAGGCGTCCCAGGCCGCGGAGGGTGTCGTTGGATAGAGCAACTCGCCGTGAAGGGCGTGGGGTGCGTTCGCGCTCGCCGACGTCGATCAACGGCATCCCGCGGAGAGCCCGAAAATGGTTCGGAGTAAGGATTTGCCGCACATGAAAAATAACCCACAAGAAAACATACACATTGAATTAATAAACTTACATTCATATTTCTCCCAAACCAAACACAGATAATTTAAAGTACACGTTAATGCAAAGAGTGAGGGATGGAAGCTTCGGCTATGGATTAAATTAACAAAAATGCCATAACCAAGAAAATGACTAAATAAACAGTAGAGCAGAGATAAAAAGATCACCCTAAGTTCTGAGCAGCAGATGCAGCAAGCAAGATTTATCAATCAATACCACCGAATCCGACCAGAACTCCAGCCCTAGCTAATGTTAGAAATCTAGGGAGGCGGCGGGTCTGGTTGCTGTGCTCGGCGTGGTGGGGAGAAGGCCGGCGGTGTAGCCAGACCTGCCAGGGAGAGGGGATCCGGCCGGAGCTGTTGCACAAGAAGGAGATCCAGCTATGGGGAGGACTTGGGGCAAGGAAGCAGGGAGGGATCGGCCAATGGAAGGAGGAGAGATACGGCTGCTGCTTGCTGGTTGCCGGCCAGGAGAGGAAGGCCGGGCAGGGGTTGCTCGGTTTCGCCTGGTGGAGGGGCGCAGCCGGCTATGAAGGGGGTGCGGCGGCTGGATGTGAAGGAGATGGGAAAAAAAAAAACAAAGAATAGGTTAGGTTATTAATCCTAGGTTTAGGATTTAAGAAAGGATTTTATAGGAGGTGCAAATAATGGGTTATGGGTTGGATTGGATAATGGGTTGATCCAAGTGGGTATAGGATCAATAGGCTAATGGGTATTGGGTTGAATCTAAATGGGTATGGTAGGATCAAGGATACAAGGGAAAGGAAATAATGCTACAAACAATAATAAATAAATACAAACTACAATAATATTAACAATTAATAATGACACTAAAAATAGTTAACCATAACATAAATAATCATAAGGTTAGCAATCACAATATTAATTAATCAAGATAAATAATAATATTAATAAACGACAACAACAATAATAATAGAAATAATAATTAGCATTTACTACTACCACTAATACTCATACTAATATTAAAATAAATAGAGAATATAATATGAACACTATTAATAATAATGACAAATAATAATCATAATAAAAGAACAATAATAATAATGGAGATAACTACTAATAGTATAACAACTAATAGAAATAAATTAATAATTACAATTGGCAAAAGAAATGTCAATGATAAATAATGGTAAACATAAGACCAAATTACTATTTACTATCTCAAAGTAATTTGCATATTTATTAATAATAATAATAATCACAAGGGAAAGAGTAATAAATTAAGTTGATTAAAAAAAATAATCAGTAAATCAAGATAAATACTTTAGGAAAAATAAAAATACAGTATTTTAGATTAGGGATATTACATTCTACCCACCTTAATAAAAATTTCGTCCTCGAAATTTCAATAAAGCGGGGAATGATAAAATCAAATTAGGAAGAGGATGAAACTTCCACACTACTTCTCACTGCATCAAGACTTCACCACGCTTCCGCTGCGCGCTCTGATTTCTGTAACCGGCTTCAACAAGGAGTGATCAAACTCAGGAGGCAAAATCAGGAAAAATAGAATCGAAAAGAGGATAGGAATCAAGATGGAACCCAGATTACTCTAGAAAAATAGTTGAAATCAGGTACATCAACGGGTCAAAGAGATAGATGTCAAAAGGGGGGACGGTCAATTCCAAATGGATTGAATATCATAATGGATAGTATATGTATATTGCAGTGTAACTATAGCTTGTTTTAAGTTACCGGTAGGAACTAGGTCTCTCTTGCGAAGCAAAAGTCAAAGATTTCACATCGCAAGTCGAAAACCTGGCTCTGATACCAAGAAAACCCTGTCACGCCCCGCTTCCCAAAATACGCGGGAATGGGGTCGCGACGGGAGTCGGCGACGTATATACACGAGGAAAATACCCCACGTATATACGCTAAGCCTGAATTAACCTGAACAAGCTATAATCAGAACTATAATAATCATCGAATCACTGCAACAATACATATACATGATAACAGATAGATAATGACAAGGATATGGCAGCTGAAAGCGATAAAAGATAGAATCACGAAATAACAGGAATAGAATGACAGGCTAAATGTGATATACAAGAATTAAGGAATAATAGCAGGAACAGAAAAATGCAAAAGTACCAGAATCAAAAGAAGAGGACCCAAACTCCTCGCAAAGCGTACCGCCTCATCAAACATCTGCACATTAGAAACCATCGTCCAATAGCTGGACGTGCAAATCCAGGGTCGTCAGAACGCGACCATGGTGAGTGTTAATCCGATCTCTAACATCATAACAAGTCCCAATCTGAAACAGTAATCATCTATTCATGAAATGATATAACTCTAATATCTCAATGTCCATATACAAGATCCACATATATCTGATGCTCAACTATATACTTAATCTATCCAATCAATAGGTCGAGTCAAGTCACAGTCTAAAGGTATATCAAACTAAGCCCAAGCCAACAGGGACAAACTACTAACACATGAAATAACGCTAATACAAGCAAATAACAACTACATGAATAAAGTGGACAATCGTAGATGTTTAATGAAGCGGTATAAGTAATCAAACTAGTAAAGTATAACGAAAAGTCACATAAAATGATAAAGGCAACATGTAAAGCATATCAATAACGATAAATACACAAGAACGAACACTCACATAAAATGACGAGGTTTCGGAACCGAATCTCCGTCTGGTCTTCACTGTACGAACTGGCACTGATCTATGGATCATCCTATGGATCGGTCTTCGAATCTCCTGTGTGTCGGGTCCACAACGGTACGAATCCGAATCGTTCCGGGTCTTCTGCAACTTGTCCGGATCTCACCAAACGAACTCGAAATACTGTAGCATGCAACCAACATACCAATAAACATAAATGTATACTAAACACTCTCCCGAGCAACCCGATACATACGTGTACACCCACGTACATATATGTATACAACACAACAATACATATATATAAAACATGCCTACATATTATATACTTACATATATATTAATGCATAATTACACATATACCTATATACATTAATTTAATGCAAACATATCCAATTTAATTAAGTCTCATTTATTAATCACTAAATATACACACAAATGATTAAAAATAAATTCATGCATAAATATATACCATGCATAAATATCCAAATTAATAAATACCTATTATTAATTATAAATATCTATACATTAATTAATCAACATACATGCATTCCATGTATCATGCATACACATGCATGCATCTAAACATGCAAAGACACTCACGCACACATACAAACACATTTAAATAACTTCCCAATATTTACAATATTGCCATTATACATGAATATAAAGCTAACCTCGAGGCATCTTGCGGCGCACCGATGGAGGCTCCGACGGAGGCGTCCCAGGCCGCGGAGGGTGTCGTTGGATAGAGCAACTCGCCGTGAAGGGCGTGGGGTGCGTTCGCGCTCGCCGACGTCGATCAACGGCATCCCGCGGAGAGCCCGAAAATGGTTCGGAGTAAGGATTTGCCGCACATGAAAAATAACCCACAAGAAAACATACACATTGAATTAATAAACTTACATTCATATTTCTCCCAAACCAAACACAGATAATTTAAAGTACACGTTAATGCAAAGAGTGAGGGATGGAAGCTTAGGCTATGGATTAAATTAACAAAAATGCCATAACCAAGAAAATGACTAAATAAACAGTAGAGCAGAGATAAAAAGATCACCCTAAGTTCTGAGCAGCAGATGCGGCAAGCAAGATTTATCAATCAATACCACCGAATCCGACCAGAACTCCAGCCCTAGCTAATGTTAGAAATCTAGGGAGGCGGCGGGTCTGGTTGCTGTGCTCGGCGTGGTGGGGAGAAGGCCGGCGGTGTAGCCAGACCTGCCAGGGAGAGGGGATCCGGCCGGAGCTGTTGCACAAGAAGGAGATCCAGCTATGGGGAGGACTTGGGCAAGGAAGCAGGGAGGATCGGCCAATGGAAGAAGGAGAGATACGGCTGCTGCTTGCTGGTTGCCGGCCAGGAGAGGAAGGCCGGGCAGGGGTTGCTCGGTTTCGCCTGGTGGAGGGGCGCAGCCGGCTATGAAGGGGGGTGCGGCGGCTGGATGTGAAGGAGATGGGGAAAAAAACAAAGAATAGGTTAGGTTATTAATCCTAGGTTTAGGATTTAAGAAAGGATTATATAGGAGGTGCAAATAATGGGTTATGGGTTGGATTGGATAATGGGTTGATCCAAATGGGTATAGGATCAATAGGCTAATGGGTATTGGGTTGAATCTAAATGGGTATGGGTAGGATCAAGGATACAAGGGAAAGGAAATAATGCTACAAACAATAATAAATAAATACAAACTACAATAATATTAACAATTAATAATGACACTAAAAATAGTTAACCATAACATAAATAATCATAAGGTTAGCAATCACAATATTAATTAATCAAGATAAATAATAATATTAATAAACGACAACAACAATAATAATAGAAATAATAATTAGCATTTACTACTACCACTAATACTCATACTAATATTAAAATAAATAGAGAATATAATATGAACACTATTAATAATAATGACAAATAATAATCTTAATAAAAGAACAATAATAATAATGGAGATAACTACTAATAGTATAACAACTAATAGAAATAAATTAATAATTACAATTGGCAAAAGAAATGTCAATGATAAATAATGGTAAACATAAGACCAAATTACTATTTACTATCTCAAAGTAATTTGCATATTTATTAATAATAATAATAATCACAAGGAAAAGAGTAATAAATTAAGTTGATTAAAAAAAATAATCAGTAAATCAAGATAAATACTTTAGGAAAAATAAAAATACAGTATTTTAGATTAGGGATATTACAGTTATGAAAATAACCCCCTTCAACGACTGTTTCAGAAGTCACCTTTGCCTTTGTAGAAATTGTTGTAGTTGTTGTTTGTGTAGCGATTTTTCATTTGAAAAGGTTCGGGTGCAGAAGGATACCTTTGTAAGCAACATTAGCATGTGGTATGACTGTTTTAGTGAGAATCTTTAGAAAAATATTTTTGAGAGTGACAACTTATGTAGTAGGATCCGAACGAGCTTCTTGCGATAACATGAAACCGAGCAGATTATCGAGGTGATGAAGGACTCATAATCTGTGATTTGAGGCCACTAAGAGGAGTTGTGGACAAATCTGATTCAAACACTAGCTCAGCAAGAACAGCAAGTTGATCCACGATAGACTTTTTTTCTTTTGAATATATTCTGACATGTACAGAGCGCCTTTTCTTCAATGCATCAAGTTGATATTTAGGAGTCGTTATCCTGGCTCTTGATTGCGCAGAATAAGTCAAACGTTTTTGGCAATTGATAAACCTACAACTTGGGCAAGGATTGATTCAGTGAAGGATGAGATGAACCAACTCAAGAGAGAGTGATCTTTGAAGCTGCCAAGATTGGAAATCAGGGTTCGGAGGAGTAGTAGGAAGCCATCAAGAATGCCTGCCTTCCATATCGTAAATTCGAAGAATGGGAAGAAATTGAGAGTTCCATAGGAGAGACTTTTGTGCAATTCAAGTTTCAGAGGAAGCATGCGAGAGATCACTGCGGCAGAGGAAAGTGGATGGTTTGACGAGGAAAAGGGTGTGGATGAGGCTCTGATACCAAGTTAATTTTGAATTGGATTTTGGCTAATCAATTTGAGTTTCCAGCCTCATCCATTTATAATCGAATTTTGTTTACGATCTTAACAACTTGATAAGATCTAAACAACATTTCTAACTTGATTAGGATAAGGTATGATTGGTTTAAACTGAAGGCGATTCTCTACTATACAAACTTAGATGAGGGAGATCTTGCTTGGTTTCTCCAACAACACTTATAAGTGGGATATTTTGTTTGACTAGTGGGGGAAAGAGATTGTTATCATGAAATCCCAATTAGTCCTGCTCCATGTGCGTGGAATCACAGTGATGATCCACGAATTAATAATTGTTTTCATACGGTAGACTCAAAGTTACTGCTCAACAGTCCTTAGTTTATGATTTTGTACCTCAGTCCAGAATCTTTTGTGCAAAACGAAGACCATATGCATGCACTTGATATCAGGATGCACATTTTGGCAAAACAATTTGCTCTCTTGATTTAGTAGACTATCCCAAGATGTGGGCAGAACTTTCGACCATGCCTCTGATTACCATGCTCTTGAGTTCAAGCAAGAGGTCTGAGTTAGTGAACAACTTTAGAGTTGGTAGCACATGTGAGATGTTTGGGGTTTGTGTTGCCCACTCTACCTTCCTCTTAACCACTTACTGTTGCTCTCTCTTTTTCCCCTCCTGTTGTGGCTTGCTCTGCTCCCCTATCCTCTTCCTCATCTACTGCCGACCCCTACTCTCATTGTCTGCTCTGATCACCAACCCCTTCCATCTATACTACCAACACCATCCCGTTCCTCTTTGTTTTACCGTCTATCAATATTCCGCTACCTGTCTCACACTACCACATGGCATAATATTAGCATGGACGCCTTGTTAGGTCCTCTAAAAACCATAAGAAACACGCTATTGGTTTAGTTTCAAGAGCAAATCTTCCAACTTATCACGTTACCGAGTGAATCCGATAGAACATGTAGAGCTTAAAAGACAAGTTGATCTTAAGTTATCTAGTGCTGAAGTTACCGAAAACACATGTTCATAGGACAATAGATGAAAGCCCTCGTGATGAAATTGCTTATGGTTTAGGGCTTAGACAACCCACAGATCTTATCCCTATATCTGATCACTATAAAGTTTCTGAGTCTGTATCACCACTTGCATCATCTACTGAATCAAACATGTACGAATTATACAAAAAAGTTAGTGATAAGATTGCACGAAACAATGCCAACTATGAGATACGAGCTGATGTTAAGAACATATTAAATTTTAATGTTGGCGAGGTTGTTAAAAGGTTGCATGCTTGTAGTGCTGATCCATTTCAAATCTTGAATAAATTGAATGATAATGTTTATGTTATAGATTTTAATTTAAATTCTACTCTCAATGTTAAAAACCTACTGGATTACGAAGGTCTTGATTTAACCTACTGTTTGATAAGCCTTCTCCTGAGCCTAATTTGAGAACCTTCTCTTTCTCCACTCTAAGATATTTACCTAATACAGCAGATACAATCGATAAAATCTTTGATGATGAGATTATTGCCACCAATAATGGCTGGATTCGACGATATCTGGTTCGTCAGAAAGGGAAAGCACCGATTGATGATGCATGAATTGACCCGAATGTTGTTGAGCGATACAAGAGTATTTCTACACTAGACTCGACGGGGTCAAGTCTTTTTCCACCCGAGGGAAATGATAGGGAAATGATAAGGACATCCAGCCACGACCTCGGAGCATATATCACTGTTAGAGAAAACGAGTTGCTTCAATTGTGTTCGAGTAGTTCAAGTAGTCTAGGTAGTTTTTTTATTTTATTTTGATTTTTTTTAGTTTCTTTGTATTAGTTTTAGTACATCAGTTATATCCTGAGAGTTGACTTTTGTAAAGCCTATAAATATGCCTCAAGACTTCTATTATTAATTATTGAATGGTTAAAATTAAAACTTTTTTCAGTTAAAATTTTTGATATTGTTATTTGAGTTTTAGGGTGTGAAGCCTGTGATGCAAGAGGTGTGAAGCCCGAATTTATCCCGTTCTTATTTCTTTTCCCTCAAACTCTAATCTTTTCTTATCTCTTCTTTTCTAAAATCCTAGTTTTCTTTTTCATTGATTGAAGGTGATTGCGATCATATTTTAGATCAGTCAGCGTGAGACCATTCCACCTAGGAGTACAATCAGATACAAATACATCTAATCCCATCTAGTTTCTACATTGGTTTGTAAATTCTAGAGATGTAAACAAATATAAATAGTCTGCTTTGAACCCAAATCCAAATTCATAATTTGATATATATGTGATATATTTTTTATTTTAATGTAAGAAAGGTCTCAAAAAAAGTTTGAACTTGTATATTCAATATTATCAGACTAATAGCAATATCCGATTAGAATATGAATTTGTTTTAGTCAAATATGGATACTAAATTCAATGTCCAAATATTATTCGTACTCGTATCCGTATTCGCTACAAGAAAAAGGATACATATATGGAAACACTAATATCTTATCCGCATCTGAACTGTTTACATCCCTAGCAGATACATATATAAGTTTTCCTCACAGATCTATTTTATGTCCATATACATATCCATGATTGAGAAACAATAACAAATATGGTAAATGCATATCCAATATCGAAGTACCCTTAATATGGAGTCTTTTTAGCTCATCATACATAATTAGTTCATGAGAAAAGAATGTAAAAAATTAACTCATATAACTGATATATATATATAGGGGTACTGTATCTCAGCCGACGGCTGAGAGAGTTTCTCAGCGGCGGTGACGTGGCTGAATATATGCCACATATAGGTCGCAAAAGTGAAGGCGCCAAAAAAATTTAAAAAATCCTGCCTAGAGAAACGTGAATCAAATTGACAAAAATACCCCTTTTTTACTTCTAAACTGGCATAAAATCATCCACAAACAAAATTTACCTAAACAATTTTCAGTTGAATATATCTACAGTTATAAAATTCGTAATTCTACTACATCGAAATATAATAGAAAAAAATTTGAAATAACATAATGTGAAATAAACAGCAGCATTGAAAAGTAAAAAACATGTTTAAAACATAAAAAAACATGATATCCTTCAGCACTCCGACGACAGACGATGTCTTTTTCACATGCCTTCTGTAACAGAATTCTCACCGTTTTACAAATTCCGCGATCATAATCGCGGTCATAGACTTTCGAAAACTGCGACCATGGTCGCAGACATAATATAATATAATTTTCAATTTTATATGACGACAGCGACACTAGTCACAGTCATATTATAACAAAACTTTCTATCACTACGACGATGGTCGCAGACTTAATATAATATAACCTTCAATTTATATCACGTCTGCGACCCTAGTCGCATTCCTTATTCGCATAAAAATAACAGACGAAACATGCTATCGTTCAGCACTGCGACCTCCTTCAGTACTGCGACCAAAGTCGCAATTTTTTTTGCATGCCTTATGTAACAGATTTTTTATAATTTTACAAAGTAGATTACCCATGCGACCCTGAGATCAGTTCGTGTATATCACATCTTATAAAATACTATATTAATTATACTGAATTAAATGAAGTAATTAATATTCTATCTACCGTGATACAACAACAGTCTAGAAAAAAAAGATACACTAATATTAATCTCGATAAACGAAAGATGTGCACCATACGTAATCTAAAGATATAGGAAAAACATTCTATAAAAAGTTAATTTGTACTTCACGTAGTAAACCTCTGGACAAAAAGGAACTCTTCGGATTCTTCCGCCATAACTCTTCAATTAAATATTTATTCTTTTTACCACTTCTTCCAATACTCAACCGTCACCTATAACAATTATTATTACTATTCATGTTCTTTCACATTATTAACCTTTATATAGTGCTTGTAACTAATACATTATCTCATATCTAAAAACTATATTTTTGCTCTTCCTTTCAATTTGATTTTAAAAAACTTCCAGAAAACAATTCATTCTTGAATCATATCTTCCCCATCTTCTTCCTCTGAACACTCAGATTTCAACTTCAATCATTCCCCCACCGGTCCTCTTTCGACAGGGTATTCTAGTGAATCTGATACCAGTCTGGACTTCACTCCTTTGACTATCTTCATGAGGGTGATGAAGTTTTCATGTGGGTTAGTGAGGAGGAAATTATTCCTCTGTCACTTGACGGAGACATGCTTGATGAAAGCATGTCCTCTGATGCTAGAGGCTCGCTTTCTCACAACGGATCGGACGAAGAGCTTGATAGAGACGATCCATTCTGGGAGTTTATCGATGAACCAAAAAAACCCTCAAAAACAGGAAGATGATGAGGAAATAAGTGATGAACAGGAAGACGAGGAGAATGAAGACGACGAATCTGCTTATGATGGTGATGACGACGAGAATTAGGATTTCCTGATCTTCTGATATTCAACATTATTTTGTTTTCTGTTAACAACTTTTAATGCTCTTTTTTTTGTAAGGTCTCTTTCTGACCATATTATGTTATAAATAAAATTTACTTCTATCCGTAAAATAATCTTTCATATTTTTAAAATACATATAAAGTATGTCATATAGTTATTATTTCTGCATCTTATCTGCGATAATGGTCGCAGTACTCATATAATAATTACATATGAAACTGCGACCACGGTCGCTGTCCAGTCATAAACAGTTTGATCGTTTTGCATTCAGTAATATAAACAGCTACCATGGTCGCAGTCCAAAATTAAACTATATAAATAAATAATACTATGAATATGATCGCAATACTCTCAAATCAGTATATTTCACTGTATATTTCACTATATATCACAAATTAGAAAACTGCGACTGCTGTTCTTAAACACTGCGACTATAGTCGCAGTCCTACTTCGCATGCAATAAGTAAAAAAATTCGTAGTTTATAGGCGGCTGAGACAATAGTTACAGTGAAGAGCAAACATATAAAACTATACGTAAACTGCGACTATAGTATCAGTCCTTAGTCACCGTTATTACATTTAACTTAGCAAAAAAAAATCATCAAAAAAATGTTATCGTGAGTACTGCGACCATAGTCGCAGTCCTTGATCGCATGCTATATGTAAAAACCAATTTAATAGTTCATAGGCGGCTAAGACAACAGTCACAGTGAAGAACAAATATATAAAATAATACGTAAACTGCGATTATACTATCAGTTATTAGTCACCGTTATTACATTTAACCAAGCAAAAAAAAATGTCCACGACTTGCTCTCGTTAAGCACTGCGATCATAGTCGCAGTCCTTATCCGAATTCAATATGTAAAAAATAATAATAATTTATACATTACATGCGAAAAAAAGTAAACTGCGACTATTAAAAATCAGTAAATTTCAAATCAGATAACAAAAAAATTAATAAAGAAGCATTCAAATTAGTTTCGTGATTTGATAAAAATTGGTGGCAGTTTGGCCGCAGTTATAAAAGATAATTGTGACAATATCGACTAACGTCAGAAATATAAAAAAATAATAAACTATACAGATCCATTGTCTTTTACCGCAGGGGTATTTAGTAATTTCAACTGTTTCAATAGGCGGGGCGTCCTTTCTAGTGTGGTTAATAATGTGCCACATCACCGCAGGCTGAGAGGGTCTCTTAACCGTCGGCTGATATACATTTTCTCATATATATATATATATATATATATATATATATATATATATATATATATATATATATATATATATATATATATATATATATATATATACTTGTGTCATTCTGGAAGGATTCGAAGTCGAATCCTTCCCACTCAAATACAACCCTACAACATCCGAATGCAAGATCCATTCCGTTAAAGATCTACATTATTTCAAGTAACTAAAAATTAAAAATCATGTATTTTAAATACCTTTTGCCCATCCATCAAGTAGGCGCAAAATAGACGGCCGAAAATAGCATATTGCTTAGCTCTACATTTTAGACATACAAATCTCGATCCGACTATTTCATCATGATCTAAACACTTAAAAACCCTCACCAATTTTTGTTAGATTTCAAATATTTTATACCGTTAAACTAACCAACTCGTTAGTTCGCCCGTCCATTCTGCGCCTACTGATGAATAGGCAAAAGGTATTCAAAATATATGATTTTAAGTTTTTAGTTACTTGAAATAATTTAGATCAACTTCAATGAAGTGAATCTTGCATTCGGATGTTGTAGGGTTGTATTTGAGTGAGAAGGATCCAGCCTCAATCCTTCCGGAATGACACAAATCTCTCTATATATAGAGAGAGATAGACTTGTGCAATTCCAGAAGGATTCAAGCCCGAATCATTCCCACCCAAATTCAGCACTCCAACATCCGAATACAAGATCCACTTCGTTAAAGTTGATCTATATTATTTCTAGTATCTATAAACTTAAATTCTTCTCCAATGAATATGAGGCACTCTAAATACTAACAATCTCTACCTTGACTCATGTTCATTGAGTCCCTCCGTAGAATTTGGCCTCTTCTTCATTTGCCTTCCTTTCTTCCCCCTTTTGTGACTTCACATGGCTCCCTCCTAAGAGCCCGTTCGCCACCTTACCTTTGGAGAACCTTGATGAAGCTCAGAGATGCTCTGAACTTCTCCACCGGGAAGGTCTTCGTCATCATATCTACTGGATTTTTCTTTGTGCTGATCTTTACCAAATCAATTACCTTATCATCCACGACCCACTGACGTATCTGATACCTCACATCAATGTGCTTCGTCCGCTTGTAATACCTGTAATCTTTAGCGAGATGAATCGCACTCTGACTATAGCAATGAACCCGAACCGAATCATGTATGATACTAAATATCTCAACCAATCCTTTCAACCACAAAGCTTCCTTTGATGTTTCAGCTGCAGCCATATACTCTGCCTTTGTTGTTAAAAGAGCAATTGTATCTTGCAACTCTACCTTTCAATTAATTATGCATTCAGCTACTGTAAACACATCATAGATCTTTGCTGATCAAGAACTACTGCATAATCTGCATCAACTTAGCCTTGTAGTAGCTTAGGCTTCCCGATTTCAATCTCTAAAACATCAAGCCTAATCTCGTAGTTTCTCGCATCTACTTCACTGCTTTTCAATGTTACTTTCCTGAATTTAATATGAACCAACTTACTATACTAACTGCATAGGCTAATTCAGGCCTCGTGCAGACCATAGCATACATGAGTGATCCCACCACTCTAGCATATGATACTCGAGACATCTCTTCCTCCTCTTTCGGTGATTGTGGACATTGCTTGGAGGAATTTGAAGTGATCTGCCAAAAGAGTGATGACTGGTCTTATTTCTGTCATGTTGAATCTCTCCAACACCTTGAGAATATAGTTCTCCTGAGATAACCAAAGTTTGCCTGAGCTTGTCTTGAGTGATCTCCATACATAAGATCTTCTTGACTTCTTTAAATCCTTCACGTCCAATTCCTTCTTGAGCTGAGCTTTAAGCTTCTGAACATGTGTCTTGTTTCTTGCAGCAATCAGCATATCCTTCATGTCCAATTTTGTTACACTTAGAAGGTCGCCTAAAACAATTTGCTCTAGTAGACTATCCCAAGATATGGGCAGAACTTTCAACCATGCCTCTGATTACCGTGCTCTTGAGTTCAAACAAGAGGTCTGAGTTTGTGAAGAACTTTAGACTTGGTAGCACATGTGAGACGTTTGGGGTTTGTGAGCAACTTAAGAAAATAGTAACACATTGTGACAAGTTCTAAAGTTCAAAACATATTACCAGCAAGGGTGAGAATGGGTCGGGCAGGGCAGGGCAGGGCGCGGTGCTGATCCAAACTGAATTGGGTGGGGTGCGGCAACCCGGAGTTGAACTGGCATGTAATCACCACCCCCCACGTGGGCCACATCCCCGTCAAAACAGTGCCCATTGTCATTCGGGCCGAAAATCAACTAATATAACTCAAGAAATCTTAAAAAATTTATAAGCAGTAGCAGAACTAGTAAAATAATTCACATTCAACCAAAACAATATTTTGTGACATTTTTCACATTGAATTCAGTATAACTCCATCATTAGATCACGACATTAGCTAAGAAAAATAGTAAGCATACACATTACAGATGTAGCTAAAGAAAATATATTTAATCAAGTGGAAGTCAATTTGATCATATACAATAAGCAAATAGCTAAGCAAAATGAAGCCTTCAGAAGGTCTCTTACCCTTCTTGACAAGATGACAGAAGGATAAAAAAAAAAGGAAAAAAAAAACGGGGGGAAAAACAGGGAAAAAAAAAAAAAAGAAGACTACACTAAAGATACAGTAACTTTACAAATGGGTACCTTATGAAGAAAATGCATGAAT
Organism: Agave tequilana; assembly: GCA_038442645.1. Classification (NCBI taxonomy): domain Eukaryota; kingdom Viridiplantae; phylum Streptophyta; class Magnoliopsida; order Asparagales; family Asparagaceae; genus Agave; species Agave tequilana. Next base: position 21,654 of record JAVJIF010019125.1, on the reverse strand, counting down.
TTGTATCACATATATCATAGTTTTGAAGTCCATCTATTGATCTCATCAAGTAACTTAAGAACACCAGAGGCGTTCAGTAGATGAATGATAATTTGATAGTCACTGCACAGATAAAAGTAAAATTATATGGAAATAATGAAGACTTGAGCTTTCTTCATGTATTTAGTCAATTCCTCATCAATAAACCACTCTCTCTCTCGAACTAGACCTCTGGAGCTTGGACAAGTTGGCGAATGTTCGTAGGGAAGATGTCATTCTGATTGCCATCAGGCAATCTCTTTGCACTGATCACATTTGTGATGGCAATCTCTTTGCTCTGATCACATTTGCAGCGTCTGAAGGATGAAAAGCATCCCAAAAGACATTTTGATCGATCTGGACAGACTTTCGAAGTTGGTCCACACGCCTTAGACCTCCGAATCTCCCTCAAACAAAGCAACATAAGAGTGGGTGACCTCAAAACCTGCAACCACCAAACCAGTTGGAACTCTGAATAACTACTGGTGCAGCAATCTAGTGTAGGGTGCAAGACCCGTAGCTGTTATAGTTTTGAATGATGTCCGATAAAATGGGGTTAAGATTTGCGTACAAAGAGAGACCCAGTCAGGTTTGAGCTCAGCTCCATGATGAGGTCCTTCAGCATTTTTGTTGAAGCGTTGGGCTAATTGATTTGGAATGCCACACAGTCATTGCCCGCTGATGGATTGATTTCCCTCTTGTACCTGGAATGCATCCAATGGGACCAATATTTGCGACAACGATCTTTCTAGCATCCAATTGTACAATCTCTACAATGTGAGCATGCAAATAAATAACATGTTAGATGTGCATTATTCAATATTGATGTAGAAGATTGGATGAAGAAAAAAAATCCACATTATTTAGGAGAGGGAGCAGGCTCAAGGACTGCATCAACATATCAATATATCATAACAAGATTGCAGACAGATGAAGAAATAACTGAAAGAACAGGACAGGTCTAAAAAATCAGCATATACCAAACAGCTTAAAATAAGAATAATGATTTAAAATGAATTTGTAGAATAATGATTGAATAATACCTGACTGACTTTGCCTCTGCAATTTCTCTCTCCGTTATTCTTCTGCAAAACAGACAAATATATTAAGAAAACGCAATAGAAAAATTAAAAAAAGAATTTGTAGAATCTGAATGGAACCAAACACCGAATGCACCAAAAAATTGAGACAGTGGCCTTTAAGTAAATATATGAAAGCATGACAAAGAAATACAATATTGTCAATTAGACAATTAAAAGAAAAGGAATAAATATAGGAATGACAAGATACATTGTAAACATACCTGAAGGATTTTGTTTCGCTTCTTTCTAGTAACCTTCTTTTGCAATCAATTGTACTATGTTAGGAAACTAAAAGGCAAAGATACAACAGGGATACATAAAAGATAAACTATTCTGTGAAAATACGGCCTCTAAATAAAGTATATATATACAATAATAGATAGGTATCATATGTCAGACAAATTAAAGCTTTCAGGAGACTAGAAAGAGAGGCATAAAAGGAGTACAAAAATAACTAAATAGTTGAACTTAGAGAATAAAATTCAAACCGCATAAAGATTTTAATACACCTTGAAAGATTTACTACCATTTCTTGTTCATACTATTATTCTCCTACTACAGTAAATACACACACATACACACAATTCTTCAAAAAATAATGCAAAAGAAAAAAAATTGTTCGTCTGCATCCTATGGAGACTGCCTGCTGGTGTCTTGGGGGGGGGGGGGGGGGGGGGGGGGGGGGTGGGGGGCAGATGATGATGATGATATGTAACACATATGAGAGAGTGAGAGTGGCGGTGTGACACATGTGAGAGAGAGAGAGAGAGAGAGAGAGAGAGAGAGAGAGAGAGAGAGAGAGAGAGAGGTTTTCCTTAATTTAAAGAAAAGAAGAGTGTGGGTAGATGGGACAAGTGGCACATTTCTGGATATCTATTTTTCCTACTGGTAGCATATGGGAAGGGGAGAGAGAACTGGCACAGAACAGAATGGAAAAGATTAGGATTTGGATAGACTTGGGGAAGAAGATAGGGATTTAGCTCGCACCCAGGAGAATCATTCTCCCACTTTAATGTCTCACGCACAAAGATTCAATTAAAACCAATTTGGGGTTTCAAAAGTTTTCAATTACTCAATCATTGATTTCAAAATACAATCATACAAGGCTATTTATAGACAAATTAAAAACTCATAAAAAAACTCATTCTCCTAATCATAAAAGAACTCATAAAAGAAATAATAATAAAAAAACTAATAAAAAAAAGTACTATTCCTACTTCTAATCAAACCTAATTCAAAATTTCTTTCTCCTTGTTCAAATAGATATTCCAATAGCTCATTGGGTCTTCTATGTCCTCATCAATTCTCCTCTGATTGGAGAAAACTCGTCATCGAGTTTGAAAATGCGATATCATAAAAAATCTCGAATATAAAATTTGAACTGGATGTTGAGCATGGCTTCGATGGCTAGGAACTACAGCAAATCCCTATTTCATATTAGATGTCCTAGTCAAAAAGACTAAAGCGATCATATCACCTGGCAATGTGACATGAAAGGCTAAATTGATGATAACTTATTGGGTAAAAAATGACCAACTCTAACTGCAGTGGCACGAAATCAAGCTTTGTTTCTGGCTCAAAAGGCTGAAGTAGTGATGATTTGTTGGACAAAGAGGTGACCAACTCTGGTGGTACTGGCATTGAGTCAAGCTCTACTTCTGGCTCGAGCTCGAGCTCTATCATTAACGTTGGACCAAACGCTGCTTCATGTTCGAACTCAGACTCAGTCAGTGGCACTAGATCAAGCGCTGTCTCAGGTTCGAGCTCGAATTCAGACAGTGATACTGGATCAAATGTTGTGTCAGGTATGAGCTCGGATTCGGTCAATGTTACTGGATCAAATGACGTTTCAAGTTCGAGCTTTGACTCAATATCTGGATCGATGTTGAACTCAAGTTCTAGAATTGATACTCACACTAAAGTATTGGTATCGGTCAATAATTTTTAGTATCTACATAGGCAATATGAGCAGATATTATAATAAGGTTAGTATCGTATCAAGTACCTCAAAACCCTATATGATTCTTTTTTAGGAAAATCTCAATCTGATATTACCGATATATATCAGAATCGGTGATATTTGAAACAATGTACTCATCCCAGAAGGAAGAAAGAAGTTCAAAACATGGTTTAAAATCTCAATATCATCAGCGTGTGATTTTTAGTATCAACATCGACTACAATTATTGGCCTTGATATCGACCAATATTATAGGGTTAATATCGTATCGGGTACCTCAAAACCAATATGATATTGTCGATATTGAAAATACACCTAAAGGGGGGGTGAAAAGGTGTACTAGCTAATCTAATGATGAATGATGCTATTAACCTAACACACAAAGTATAACACAAGAGTGTAACCGAATTCCCGGTGAAAGGTTCTGGACTATCTCCTCAGGATTCCTCTAGATTAAGAGTTGAGGTGCCACTATGACTCTCTTGGTTGAATACAAGTGTGAGCAAATAATCCCTAGCATATATCAATAGAGCACAAGATATATCAAGCATATAAGGAGATAAACATATAAGCATGCAAGATATATAAACACAAGTGAGGGAGAGAGAGATGAGCAATCGCAAACACGGGAGAATTGTTCGAGGTTCGAGCACCCTTGCTCTACGTTCCCGCCTTCAATACTATGAAGGATTTCAACTAAAAACGATCCCGCAAGATCATTCGGTACCGCAACACCTACAACGAGTTCACACTAGAACTCTTGGACTCACTAGTCCCTCTCTTGTTCCCACAAGAACACACACAAGCACACTAGCTTGTCGAGGCCGCACCTCTTACAACTCCTCTAATCACATGTCGGGACACTGGTTATCACTTCACTTGATCACCACAAACTCTTTTCACCGAAACCACAGCCTCTACAACTTCTCACAATATAAGAATGAAATCTTGTGATCACTTCTCTTGATCACAAAAACAACTCTCACAATAAAGATCCTATAGGATGGATTAAGCAATGGAAAGCTCAAGTTGGTGTGAGAAAAACAAGATAGAGTTGAGGTGAAAAACTCAAAAAATCTCTTTTGAAAAACACTCTTGAAAACTCTCCTTTTGATATAGAAATATTAGCCCTAAAAAAGTGGAAAAAATCCTAAGACGTAGAAAAAAACTGGCTGTAAAACTCTCTTGAAATCTTGTAGAAAATAGCCCAAAACAACCCCCTTATATAGACTTCAAAAATATAGCCTTGGGGTCAAACTGCAGGTCAGAATGACCTGTCGGTCGACCGGCTAACGGTCATATTTTTGATCGTTAGGGCCGGCCAGTCGACGCCCGGTCGACCGTGCCCTGGGCATGACTGTCGGTCGACCGCCCGATCGACTGGGACAAGATCCAGAGAGCAAAGATCTCTGGACGGTTGACCGCCCAATCGACCGGCCCTCAAGCCAAAGGGTTGTACACGTTTCTTTGCACATCGGTCGACCGCCCGGTCGACCGAGTCGACCGGTCGGTCGACGTCAGAAGGCCAGGTATCCAGGACCTTATTTGCAAATTATTTTCAAAGTCATATGAACCTCATCAACATGACATACATGCTTCTTTACGACCCACATTCGTGGATTCCCTTTGGTACCTCTAACTGCATCTGAATCATCTTTTTCAACATACTCAGTATCCATATCGTCTACTCGATCTCCACCCAGTGTCATGACCGACGGAATCCTAGATGATACTGAACCAACTGGACAATGTGGCATCAACCTCCACCCGCTGCGATACTATTTTGGTCTTCTCATCTCCACCTGCCGGGGAGACAATAGGCTTCACTATTGAAGTCTCATCCAATGTAACATGTCTGCTCGAGACAAACTCTTGTTTTTAGATCTCATAACTTATACCCTTTCGAGTCTTCCTTGTATCCCAAAAACACCAATTTGTTCAACTTAGAGTCCAACATGTCTTTCTTGATATCAATATAGGCCGGACAACCAAATACTCTAAGCGAACTATGATCACGAGCAGCTCACCTGACCAAATCTTTAACGGAATCTTTCCTCCTATCGCAGTCGTCGGTAGCTTATTCAAGAGATGACTAGCATACTCAATCACATCAGCCCAAAACGATTTGTCCAAAGATGCATTAGACAATAAATACCGAAGCTTCTCCAGCAAGGCACGGTTCATCTCTTTGGCTACACCATCTTCCCATTCGAGAAGTGGGTAACAATACCATTGTTCTGGCCAAATTGCAGGAAAGAATCCTTGTACTCTCAACATGATCATACCGGAGCACCTTGATCTTCCTTCCTGTTTGATTTTCCATCAGCTCCTTCCACTTTACCAACAATTCTAGGGCTTCAACTCTTTGTCTCATCGGATATACCCAACAACGCCTAAAATAATCATCTACAAATGAGACAAAGTATCGATGTCCTCCAAGCGATGCAGTCTTGGTAGGACCCCAAACATCCACGTGAACCAACTCAAGAAGACCATGTAAATGGTGAGTATCGTGCCGAATTTCACCTTCTTGTTCAGAACACTATTGCCACATGCTTCTAAATGATAGGTCAATGTACCTCCCAATGTTTGGTCTGAATTCAAGCCAACTTGTCCAAGCCCACTATGCCATGATCTGGTAGAATCGATAGAACTGTCCTGAAGACACCAATCCAGAGTAACTGCACTACCCATCAAGTAGTTACGTCTAATACCCTTCAGAACAACGAGCTACTAGACATCTTGAGAACGCCTTCTCCAAGAGTCCCTCTAAGGCCCTCCGCTGCCAAAGCTCCAACCGAGATTATATTCTTCGTCATACTACAAATATATCTCACCTCCTTCAACTCTCTCACTGTCCCATCATATATCTTGATACGAACTGTACCCTTACAAACCACCGACATGTGTGATATTCTCCCATAGATATCAAACTGCCATCCAACTCCTCAAAGCTAGCAAACAACTCCTTTTGGGACAAACGTGGTAAGTATAGCCCGTATCCAATATCTACTCAGACGCCTCTGAATGAGAACCTGATGGTGTAATAGAAAGTGAAAAGTAAGAAGAATCAGAATCATTCCCATCTGACCTCACGACATTAACCTCTGACCGTGACTCCTCCTTCGATTTATTGAGCTTTGGACAATCACTTTTTCAATGTTCTTTCTCTTTACAGAAGGCACACTGATCCTTCTCCAAATTGTGATTATCAACTATGAGCTTCTAATTGAATTTCTGCTGATTTTCTCTTCGGTTTGGACTACTGCTCTCGTGGTCAATACTTCTGTCGATGTATCACTAGTAGAACACTCCTTATTCTTCCTCTTCAATTCAAGATTCACAAGAGCAACGGTCACCTCACTGTAGCTAAGGGATATCCTCCCATTGATCAATGTAAGCACAAAGATCTCGTATCCCTCATCAGGCAGAGAACTCAACAATATCAACGCCTTGGTTCATCATCGATCACTACATCCAAGTTTACCAAATCCGCGAGAAGCTTAGTATAGTTGTTGATGTGATCACTAATGGAGATTTCACCCTTCAACTAGATACGATAAAGTCTTCTCTTCAAATGCAAGTGGTTCTCGACGCTCTTCATCAAATACTTGCTCGCTAGATCTCCCAAATCGACTTCATAGAAGTCTCATTCAACATATCATACTTTAGATCTTGTGTAAGTAAGACCTAATGATACCACACGCCATCATATTCATCTTCTTCCAAACCTTCTCATCTACTTCTGTCAGTCTATCTGAAACTCAAGAGTATCCTCCAAATTCTGCGCATTCAGCACATCTATTACCTGCATCTCCACAATCCAAAATTGTATGTGTCATCAAGTTTCACCACATCTATCTTCACGTGATGAACATTCTGAATGTTCTTTACTACAAAAGAATAATTCCCACTAGATGTTTCTCCGACCATTTTCTCTAAATCCCATAATTACACACAGAAACTATGGAATGGAACTACAAATAATAAAGTTCAGATTTTTACCTCCAATAAAACCCAAAAATGAGTTTTCAATTGATCTCTCCACAAAGATTGAAGACGAGATCCAACATGATAAAATTTGATTTTTATCCAACCAAAGCTTCTAACCTCCAAGATCCAAGCTTCAAACCAAAGATCCACTCCACCAAACAATTATAGACCAGATCCAATCCAATAAAAATTGCTTTTTATCCAATAAAAAAATCTGATTTTTATCCAACAAAAGCTTCAGATCCTGAAAATTCAAGCTTCCAATCAACTATCCGATCCACCAAACTTAACCCAAGCGTTGCCTAGAGCTCTGATACCACTTGTTAGGGCTGGAGCACGCTAAGAACACAAACCCTAGATCACAATACATGCAAATAGAGGGAGACCAAGATTTATGAGGTTCGGTAAGATGCCTACGTCCCCAGGGCAGAAGAGAGAGATCTATTGATGATTTACACAAAAAACAAGAGGATTATAATTGGTTCTCTTAAGAACTCACTCAGAAATCAACCACCCCCTTAAATGGGTTCACATTCTATATTTATAAGGAGAAGAAAACCCCTAAAAACAGCTCCAAGTCGGGTCCAGAATTCGTTCTGACCCGACTGTCGGTCGACCGCCTGGTCGACGGTCGCGGTCGATCGAGCAAGTGCCGGTCGATCGCGCAAGGTCTTCTGGCATTACAGGACTTACTGGAAATGGGTCGACTGGCCGGTCGACCGACCAAGCCTGTGCATGTCGGTCGACCGTTCGGTCGACCGAAATCTTGTCTTAGAGTTAAAAAACTGTCTCTTGTTTTGTCCTCTCTCTACAGGTTTCAAAGAGCAAATTTCAGCATAGCTTATTGCACATTCTCATGGCTATAGTTTAGAATAAAGATTCTGATTCTGGGAAAATATGACTAACACTAACCCCATAATAATCCAAAATCACTAGCGACAATGGTACGGTCTGTGGAGATGTTAAATAAAACGCAATACCTAACTAATTCAGAGAACTAGAAATAACAATGAATATGAGAAAAATAGAAAATAAACTCAAGACAACCACCACACCGACATATGTTCATCATTCAATAGTGTTTCCCAACATAGTAGTAGGTCATCAATTAATTATTTTGTTGGAAACCAAACACAAAATTCTGTTCATTATATATGAAAGGAAACTTGAAATGTTCTAAAGTACATTGTATAGAGAACAATGGCCCAAATGCCAAAACATTATAAAGTTAACAAACAAAAAAGCAGCAAACTCAAAGCCTAAATTGTAAGGTCATTTGGCAGGCAACAAATCTTAGGGCAATGTTCACCACCAGTAGGCGGAGCCAACATTTCAAAGACGCTGCGGGGGGACACTGGCTCCGCCCAATGCTCACCACCAATCAGTCATTCAGAAAGTAACACATCAATGACAATGTTATGCAATATTTACCGCTTCCTTGAAGAGGTATCGGGCTGAATTCTGATCACAAAAACGAGAAAAGAAGACCTAAACGGAAATTAAAGCCACAAACATAATTAATGGGCTGGCAAATCATCACCAATTTTCTAAATGTCAGATGTTGGCCTAATGTCAGAAGGTAAAATGTAAAGTCGGATTGCGGATATTGAAAAAAATTTCGAGAACATTTGCTCAATCTCAAAGGTCATATATATCATATAGTATGTCCTAAATATCATAAATATCCTAAAACATCACATATATGATATCCCTATATAAATAATTAATAAGTTATACTAACAATAATTTTATCTAATCACATTCAATAAAGATATTTCCAACAAAAATTCAAAAATGTCTCAAAAGACTTCATGATGACTAACTACTAGTATGAACATCAACAAAATGTCAAATCCCCATAGATTGCAATTAAGCATTCATTCACGAATGAGAATCAATTAAAGGTGCCTTAATTTGAATCAATTACTCTAAGATTTAATGACGTGAATCAAATTACGAATGAGTGGGTAGTTTTAAGTAGAAGAAATGAGGAAAAAACTCGCCTTTGAGATTCGTGAGGAGTCGCCGGATTCGAGAGCCCGCCGGAGTGAATTCTACTATGGAGGGAGGAGAGGGACGACAGGGCTCGTCGGAGCTTGGCAGGGCTTCCTGGGTCCTCGTCGTGGCTTGTGGAGACTCGCTAAAGGTCGTCGAAGGTTAATCGAAGCTCGTTGAAGGACGTCAGGGCTCGTGGAGACTCGTTGAAGGACAACGAAGGTCGTAGAAGCCTCGTCGGAGGTTAGTCGAGCTCTTATTTGTCTAGCCTCCTCGTTTCTCTCTCTCCCGCGCGATGAAATTAAGGCTGCGAACGAGCCTTAATTCCTTCTCTTCTATAATAAAATAGGGTCGAGTTGGGTTAATGGGTGCAAAGCCAAAAGGAAAAAAACAAAGCAAAATGAAATGTCAATTTCGGTAGATATTTGAAACCCCAAAATCGGTCGAAATTTCAGAAATTCGGTAAAATTTCGGCAACATTAACCTAATTTGAAATAGGGTAGCCAATTTTTGTCGGCCACATGTATCCCGACATTTCGGCCGAAATTCGAAATGTCGGACGGCATTTAGAATATCATCACTGATTGAGGTTTACCTGCACACAAAAATACAGAATCTCAGAACTCAAGAATAAAGAGTGCAAGGGCTCAATTCTACTGCTATAGCAAGTGGCTATGTCATGATCCACAAGGAAGGACTAGCGATGGAAGCTTTTTAAGCAAGTTCTCTTTTATGCTACAATTAATGGTTAAAATTCTTCTTTTAGTTCTTAAAAAGAAAATAGAAAAAATGGAGTTAAAGTCAAGTTAGGAAGAAAATGGTAGAATGAAAAGGTGGAGAAAATGAAGGTAGATATGTACAAAGAAACGGAAAAAGATTAAAAGAAATTTAGAAGATTATGGTGTGGTAATTTACACTAAAAGTTAAAGAAAGAAATTAAAAATAATTACTTACCTCCTTTGACCAAAAGCTTACTTTGAATTTTTGGCGACGCAGCGCATAGCTCATAAGAGTTGATTCTCGTCTCTTCCACATTACATCATCAAGACAAAACAAGCATGAAATAATATAGACTGAGACTAAAATCCATCGTCATGAGCTATCGGTGACACTCGCAAAGGCAAAGCTCTTTCGATGCTATAAGACTCATTTGGATAGCAATTGTATAAGAAAAAGAGAAGTAGAAAAGAATAAGAAACAAAAAACAAAGTACATAAAAAAGGTAACTATAGATTCGATTTTATAACAATAAGAGAAAAGAAGAACTTACACTGGTGTCACTCTCAGCACAAGCTTCATTCTCATTCTCCTATGAAATTATGATCTCCGCTGAATTACAGAAATGAGAATTGAAAATTTATAAAAAGAAAAACAAAAACCTACAATAAAAAGAATAAAAAAGTGGACTAAATTCTATCTCTACTTGATCGTTCCTTTTTTGCCTTTGAGATTGCAGGTATTTATAGGAGAAATGCAGAGGGTAGAGGAGTATGAAAATAAGGGAAGCTGGCTATTTCTGAATTTGAATCCTCCCCTTATCTCTAAACTTGATTTGATGTGGATATTCAGTTCTGATCTGCAGCTTATTGGCGTATTGATTGCTAAATATAACTTATCAAATGACAGAATTAGAAATAATGATCAACTTAAGAGTTGTAACCCTTTAAGTCCTCTTTCTGGATCATCTTGAATCATCAGATTGTGTTCTGGAAGCAAAAGTTATGATTCAAATACTAAAATGTATCCAGCCAGAATCTGAGTCAAAATTGCTTCATCTCATCCATTGATCTTCTCTCTATCCGTTAATCCTTAGATTTGGACTCTGTATTTAACGTTATCCTCGGTTGATCTTTAACTTTAACCACTTGATTCACCAAAAACTGAATTTAACCAACTAGATTTGTGATCATCCTCCTCTAACCAAATAGATCTAGTTAAATCTGAATTTAACTGAAATTTATTTGATTTTATCCTCTTTCTCCCCATGATTATCTTTTGCAAAATAGACATTTAAGATAAGGAATTTAGCAGATTTATTACATGATAAATGTGGATATGTAATAAAGAATAATGCAATAAATGTGTGCAATCACCCCCCCACACCTATCTTTTGCTCGTCCTCAAGCAAAAAACAAAACTAAATCAAAAATTATTAGACCACTTTCGCAGGTCACGCGATTGCACTGAGCTTGTGCAACAAGCCATTAAACTTCTAGGTTACCCCTAGAGGACGAGTTTTGTCTCGTGAGGGTTTTCAGTGGATTGCACCCACAAAATCCATAAAGAAAGAGAAATGTTATTATTTTGAAAACACATTTTGAAAGAGAAAAATATTTGAAATATTATTGTAAGGATTAAGTAATCTATAAGTTATAGGAAAACCGAAATTTTCATTCCTAAACTTAGTCTCTTATTCAAAAAATGTTATCAATCAAAGTAATGAGTCAAATTGTACTTCTCATCTAGTCTATTACTTTACCCTAAGTCATATGCACCTTCGTGACCGTGAAGTTTTGACTAAGGGTTCTTTAACTCTAACTCTTATGCGTTATTTATTTATTTTTTATTTTTGGTGGTAATATTCCTTAGTTCTATTAGGCTTTCTAATCTACCTATGTAACGAGCCTTTAATCGGTGACTCCCAAACCAAACGGTCTAGGGCACCGGGTGAGAAGATATCCCATGGACTTAAGGACTCGAGCAAACAAGACCACAAAATTAAGAATTTTATTAAATGAACCGCCTTTAGGCGTGAATACTTATGCTTTATGAGGCACAAATACCCAACTTAATCGGAGGATTATATATATATGTTTTTCTTTCTTTTCTTTTTTTAATAAGGCATAAGAATCTTTATTTTTGAACCCTAAGTGTGTAAGTGTATAAAGTATACATATATTATCAAGGTAAAGATCAAGACTAAATTACTTTCACAAAATTTCTTCCTAACCTTAGAAATCAAACAAATAATCTTATTTTGACCAAGTATAAGAAATCCTAATTTTGATTTTACTATTCCTTAAAATTGACTTAAGTTCTTACAAAAAATATGTCAAATATTATTTTCTATTTTCAATTTTTTTTAAAAGTAAAGAAAATGTTAATTTTTTTAAATAATAAAAAGAAAACTTAAGTTATGTTAGAACCCTCCCCCACACCAATCTCATGCATTGTCCTCAATGTATGAATTAATGCATAGATGGCATGAAAAAGAATAAAGGGAAGGAAAATATTACCTTAAGGTAATGGTTCTGGTGGTGGTCTGATTGGTCTACGAAATGCGACCCAATCTAATTTGCGTGAAATTCGGAGGAACCCACCAGAAATCTCTCTAATATAACCCACTAAAATGATGTATACACGAATGATTTTATTAAATATTTTACCCCATCTAATTTTCAAATTTCATAATTAATTTCAGAGTCAATTTTATCAACGCCCTTGTCCCAAAATGGAGTGTAAAAAGATAGAATGATTGACTTGGACTTAGGAAGTACAGGAACAATACCGACTCAGGAAAGTGACTTAAGTCAAGTAAAAGTCAGGAGTCGAGATTGGTTCAAAAAGTGGGTCCAAATCAAGAAGTTAAAACTCAAGTCCACATTCATTTCCCAACAACGGAATGTGACTTAACATTGGTGATTCGAGTTCAAGAATGACAGGTGTGGGAATCGAAACTGACTCTAAAATATTACTCAAGTTTGGTAACAAAACAGGAGTCAATATTGATTCAGGAATTTGAACTGGATCATAAATTTGAGAATCTAGGTCACATTTCTCATGGAGTTCAGTTTCATAGAAATGAGAACTTGCCAATTTGTCAATAGGACTTTTAAAAGTGTGAAATTGGTCAAGTTCAATATGATGATCATCAAAGATGGGCGATTCAATTTCATGATGAATTGGCACAGGATCCAATGTTGACTCGGAAAAAAGATTGAAATTAAGTGAAGATACCGGAGTCATTATTGAATCAGGAAGTAGAATTGAATCACCAAGTTGGGGTTCAGAATCATATTCATTCTCAAGTTCAATTTCAGGAAATGGATAACTTGCCAAACTGTCAATGTTATTTTCAAAATTTAGAGTTTGGGCAAGTTCAAATGGTTGTGTTGAAATGGAATCTTGTTTCCAAAACAACATGATTCTTCGACTCTAACAGAATGGTTAGCGACATCAGAAATGGTCAAACGGTGAGAATGAAGAGTTTGGACCATCATATCTATGTCATGATTACGAGCGATTTGAGCCTGAGTCATGGCTTCAAGCATCTTTTCATAGTTGATTGGTTCATCGTTTTGTTGCGATTGAACTTGAAAGGATGAAGTTTAATTTGAAATTTGTGATGAAATTGTAAGTCTATCAGATTTTGTGATTGTCATGAGCTAATGCATACTCATTTTCAAGATTGATGATTTTCTATTTTGAACTGGTGGAACTGAGTATGAATCTTGGAAAATTATGGACAAGGTGGATAAGGAGAAGTTGGTTGAAAATGGACTCGGGGGAGGTGAATCCCCATTGACTCTGTGAAGAGTTGAAATTATTTAAAAATTATGGTCATAAGATTGAGGGTGGGTTATATTGATTCGGATAAGACCAATCCGGCACACTAGGTTGGTTAAATTATGATATGTCGGGTTGGTAATATCTGATGGGCTGGTAATATTAGAAAAAGAGGTCGGGATGTAATATAGATTACCATTAAAATTGAAAAAATTATTGTTATAAGCCATATCACACAGGAAATGTCAAGCAAAGAAAAATAAACAAAAAAAAAATTTAATCTAAGTTAGGGTAAACCTTAGACCTAGATGACTCCTAATTAGTTAGACTGTCCATAGGGGGTATATTGCTGAATCTGACCACAAGTTAATCGGCCAGGTAGGGGCAAAATTGGTGGGAGGTATCTGCGCAAAAGCGACGGGCCTAATTAAGCCAAACCACCAGCCTTCGGCGTTTCGCCCCTCAATCCCAAACTTAGTCACCGATTTGGCAAGAGTCAGATTCAAATCAACTTTCCCCTTAGGTCAGTCTCCTATTTGAGTCTGAGATGTCCTTAGGGCCAACGTCTACTCAGTTTTAATTAGGCTTGGATTAGTAAGTGAGGAGACTGTTTGTGGGCTAAGGGAGGGTAATGACTTCCCCACCTTATCTTGTTATAGGACAAGCCCTTAAATTAATTTAGTGCAGTGTACAAGTATATAAAAAAAAGTAACACTCAAGCAATATTTCATACAAGAATGAACTTATACTAAATGATATGCATACATACCTTGGCTCCAGCACTCTTCAACAATAAATAGAAAATGTAATGAAATAGACACGTGCCTAAATGCAAAATTTAAATCATTTTAGCATTTACAATTAACTTTTTATTGTTGTGTTAGAAATGTATATACAGTGGGTCAAACAAGGAAATAAATGCTACAGATATTAAACTATACAATTTAGCCAACCTGCAGAAATACAGGTTAGTAGTTCACTCAGATGCCACAGAAATGTAGCAAATCTGAGGGCTTCTGAGCTCTACTTTCTTGAGCAGAGTCCAGGGCCACTTATATGTCCACTGCAGCAAAAATTCCTTGTTAAATCTGTACACAAAGAACAAAGAAAAAGATTAACCAAAAGTGTAAACTTAAAAAGCGAATAACTTACTGTCTCTCCCGGGCAACGACGCCAAATTTGATTGAGGTTTTACCTGCACACAAAAATACAGAATTTCAGAACTTAAGAATAAAGAGTGCAAGGTGCTCAATTCTACCGCTATAACAAGTGGCTATGTGGGTCGTGATCCGCAAGGAGGGACTAGCGATGGAAGCTTTTAAGCAAGTTCTCTTTTATGCTACAATTAATGGTTAAAATTCTTATTTTAGTTCTTAAAAAGAAAAGAAAAAAATGGAGTTAAACTCAAGTTAGGAAGAAAATGGTACAATGAGAAGGTAGAGAAAATGAAAGTGGATATGTACAAAGAAATGAAAAAGATTCAAAAAAATTTAGAAGATTGTGGTGTTGGTAATTTACACTAAAAGTTAAAAGAAAGAAATTGAAAATAATTACTTACCTCATTTGACCAAAGCTTACCTTGAATATTTGGCGATGATGTTACCTTGAAGTGGAGGCAATCAATCAGCGCATGATATAGACTGAGACTAAAATCCATCGTCATGAGCTATCGGTGGCACTCGTAAAGGCAAGGCTCTTTCGATGCTATAAGACTCACTTGAATAGCAATTGGTACAAGAAGAAGAGAAGTAGAAAAGAAGAACACAAAAAACAAGTACATAAAAAAGGTAACTATAGATTCGATTTTATAACAGTAAGAGAAAAGAAGAACTTACACAGGTGTCACTCTCAGCACAAGCTTTATTCTTATTCTCCTATGTAACTCTGATCTCCTCTGAATTACAGAAATGAGAACTAAAAATTACATAAAAAGAAAAATAAAAACCTACACTAAAAAGAATAAAAAAGTAGACTAAATTCTATCTCTACTTGGTCGTTCCTTTTTTTCCTTTGAGATTGCAGGTATTTATAGGAGAAATGCAGAGGGTAAAGGAGTATGAAGATAAGGGAAGCTGGCTATTTCTGAATTTGAATCCTCCCCTTATCTCTAAACTTGATTTGATGTGGATATTCAGTTTTATTCTGCAACTTATTGGCGTATTGATTGCTAAATATAACTTATCAAATGACAGAATTAGAAATAATGATCAACTTAAGAGTTGTAACCTTTACTTTAAGTCCTCTTTCTGGATCATCTTGAATCATCAGATTTGAGTTCTGGTAGCGAAAGTTATGATTCAAATACTAAAATGCCAGCCAGAATCTGAGTCAAAATTGCTTCATCTCATCTGTTTATCTTCTCTCTATCCGTTATCCTTTTGCATTTGGACTCTGTATTTGACGTTATTCTCGATTGATTTTTAGCTTTAACCACTTGACTCACCAAAAACTGAATTTAACCAACTGGATTTGGGATCATACTCCTCTAACCAAATAGATCTAGTTAAATCAGAATTTAACTGAAATTTATTTGATTTTATCCTCTTTCTCCCCATGATTATCTTCTGCAAAATAGACATTTAAGATAAGAAATTTAGCAGATTTATTACATGATAAATGTGAATATGTAATAAAGAATAATGCAATAAATGTGTGCAATCATCACCCTTTCAAAAGTGTGAAACCTTAGAAAGTTTCAGCCTATGATTATCTCTTACACATCAGTTACCACTTCCAACTCTCTTTTACAGCTAACTCAAAAAGCTACGCCTAAAAAAAACAGTGGATCAATTTGTGTATCACAACTTAATCTGCAGCTATAGGTAACCAAACATACCATATATCACTTGTATGCATCCAGCATCCCCAAGAGAAAACAAACTCCTGAATACTTCTTATTAATTTTGTATTCCTTGGGCTATCTGGTTATGATTAGCCACAAGATGATTCAAAATCACTGGCTGCAGTAAAATCTGTGGAGAAGATGTAAAAATGGTCGCAGAAATACTCCAGCATTCAGATAGCTATGTTCAAAGATCTAGTGATAGGCTTGAAAAAAAGAGAAAAACAGAAGATATACCTGGGACATCATCCACTATAGTCATTCAGTTATAGTCTCTCACTGCCTGAATTCTCTTACCCAGCGCAGCCATTTCTCCATCATATCTTTTCAACGACTATACACAATGCCTAAATTACTTTGTTCCTGATTCGTTATTGGTTAGAATTTTTCAATAATCTTGTTTATTTTCCATGTAGCCGTAACATTAACAACATACATAATTTGTTTCTCAACAAATAAATAACACACAAATAGAAAGAGAGATAGACTTGGGTCCTTTAGAAAGGATATAAAGACGAATTCTGCTCATTCAAATTTAATGTTAAGTCATGCAAATTGAAGATCCACTGCATTGGAGTTAATTTATATTGGTAAGAGTGCTTAAAAACAAAATTTCAAGTGTTTTGAATACTTTTTGCATTTCATCAAATAAGCGCAAAATAAACGACCAAAATAGTGAGTTGGTTAGTTTAACGGTGTAGAATATTTGAAACCTAATAAAAGTTGGTGTGTGAGGGTTTTTAAATATTTAGTCATGATAAAATAGTCAGATTAAGAATTTGTATGTCTAAAATCATAAATTTAAGTAATATGCTACTTTCGGCCGTTCATTTTTTTACTTGTTGCATGAACAAGAAAACTACAAAATACTTGATTTTTTATTTTTAATTATTTTAAATAATGTAGATCAATTTTAATAGAGTGAATCTTGTATTTAAATGTCGTAGTATTGAATTTGAGTGGTAAGAATTCATGCTCAAACCATTTCGGAAGCAACCATATAGTATATATATATATATAAGAAGAGAGAGAGAGAGAGACTTATGTCATTCTGGAAGGATTAGAGAGCAAATCCTTCTCACTCAAATACAACCTTACGACATCCAAATGCAAGATCTATTCAGTTGATCTGCATTATTTCAAATAACTAAAAATTAAAAAATCATGTATTTTGAATACTTTTTGCCATCCATGAAGTAGGAGCAAAATAGACGGCTGAAAATAGCATATTGCTTAGATCTACGTCTCTAGACATATAAATTTTGATCCGACCATTTCAATATGATCTAAACACTTAAAAACTCACACACCAATTTTTGTTAGATTTCAAATATTCTACGCCATTAAAAACCAACTCACTATTTCGACCGTCCATTTTATGCCTACTTGATGGATGAGCAAAAAGTATTCAAAATACATGATTTTGGTATTTAATTACTTGAAATAATGTAAATCAACTTCAACGGAGTGGATCTTGCATTCGGATGTCGTAAGGTTGCATTTGACTGAGAATGATTCGACCTCAAAATCCTTCCAGAATGACACAAGTCTATCTATCTCTATATATAAACAGGAAAATAACTGAATTTTCTCCTATGGCGCATCTAAAACTCGACTTCTCAATCAAAATTTCAAAATCTAAACTATTTAAATTGATCTTCATGTCATGAAATGTATATAAATGAAAATTCACGAGTTTTTAACATTTCGTATTTATGCATCAAGTGGATGTAAAATTAATGATTTTTCTACAATAGAACAAACGCGACCACTAGATCCATGAACAAACAAAATCCAAACCACATGATTTTTTATACACCTATGTTTTAGGTACCAAAGATCCTAATGTAAAGTTGAATCTCGAAATTTTGGTGAGAAAGTCGAGCATTGTTCTAAAAATCAGTTTAAACGGACACTTAAAAGCCTGCTAAAGCGTTTTCACTTGGAAAACGTGTATGATTTGAGAAAATCGATCGGTTTGAGCGGTCAGGTGCCAAAAATGCTTAATCGGTGTTTAATCGTTTAATGCTTCTAATTAAGAATCATTTAATGTGATAATAGGTTGAGATTTGAATAGGTTCGAATTTTGAACCGGAACCAGACTCAGTTGTGATATAAGGTCTCGTGTTGGGAAATTAAAGCTCGAGCGAGGTTCGTCAACCTCTTCCGATCCTCGACGAACTCCCACAAACTCGCCTTCATTGTTGCGCGCTCTCTCCGGCCAAAATTGATGGCGACTGATCTCAACAAGGCTCGTGCGATGATGGTGACCCGATTCAACAAGATTTCAACCTCGACAAGTCCTAATTGACAACGAGGAGTTCAACCGATGATGCTAAGTTGACGACGAGGCTTGATTGAGGACAAATTATCTCCGATAAGGCTTGGTTGCAGTCGGCGACCTAATCCAGATGACAGCGAGCTCAGATTGACACGATCAACAAGATTTCAACCTCGACAAATCCTAATCGACAATGAGGAGTTCAACAGATGATGCTAAGTTGACGACGAGGCCTGATTAAGGACGAATCATCTCAGACGAGGCTCGATTGAAGTCGGCAACCTAATCCAGATAGCGAGCTCAGATCGACCCAATCCAGATGACGACGAGCACAGAGTCTCTCTCTCTCTATCTCTGATCTTAGAGACAGATTGAGATAGAGAAATATAGGGAGGCTTGGGCTAAGCTTTTGGGTTTGGGCTTCTGGGCTCACTTGAAGAAGAAAAGAAAAAAAAGGAGAATGCATTGTATAGAGAGACGACGAGCTGGGCTTTGAAATCATTTTTGAATGTTTTAAGTATTATAAAATTATTATATATTAAAAAATTAATAAAATGTGTAATCTGTTTAATCGGCGTTTAAATCGTTTAAGCGTTATTCGCTTCCGGACTGCGCGCGCGTACTGAAACCACTTTTAAAACACTGAAGTCGAGTTTTTGGTGCGTCATAGGAAGAAATTTCCTCCTATGGAGTTGTTTTCCCGTTTTCTCATATATACACACACTTGTGTAGTTCCGAAAGGATTTGAGCCCAAATCCTTCCCACTTAAATACAACCATACATCATCTGAATAGAAGATCCATTCCGTTGAAGTTGATCTACATTATTTCAAGTATCTATAACCAAAAAACAAGTATTTTAAATACTTTTTGCTCATGTATCAAGTAGGAGAAAAATGACGGCCTAAAAAGTGAGATGGTTAATTAACGGTGTTGAACATTTGAAACTAACAAAAATTGATTTGTAAGGGTTTTTAAATGTTTAGATCATGATTAAATGGTCGGATCGATAATTTGTCTATCTAAAGACATAGATCTAACCAACTCACTACTTTCGGCCGTCCATTTTGTATGTGTGTATATATATAGAGAGAGATATATATACGCTTGTGTCATTCCAAAAGGATTCGAGCTCGAATTCTTCCAACTCAAATACAACCCTCTGACATTCGAAGACAAGATACACTCCGTTAAAATTGATCTATATTATTTCAAGTATCTATAACCAAAAATCAAGTGTTTTGAATATTTTTTGTCCATCCATCAAGTGACACAAAATGGAAGGCCGAAAGTAGAAAGTTGGTTAGATCTATGCCTTTAGACACACAAATTCTTGATCCGACCATTTGGTCATGTGATCTCTAAACATTTAAAAACTCCTACAAATCAATTTTTATTAGGTTTCAAATGTTCTACACTGTTAAACTAACCAACTCACTATTTAAGCCGTCCATTTTTTTTCCTACTTGATACATGAGCAAAAAGTATTCAAAATACTTGATTTTTGGTTTATAAATACTTGAAAAATATAGATCAATTTCAACGGAGTGGATCTTGTATTCAAATATCGGATGGGTATTTGAGTGGAAGGAAGGATTCGGCCTCGAATCCTTCCGGAATGAAACAAGTCTCTCTCTCTCTCTCTCTCTCTCTCTCTCTCTCTCTCTATATATATATATATATATATATATATATATATATATATATATATATATATAATATATATATAATATATATATATAAGGGAGAAAGTTATAGGTGTAGTTCTTCAAACCCACAATCAGCAATTCAGCAATCATAGTCCAACAAGGAATTCTTCATTTGAAAATGAAATCGCTCCAGACAACTTCCTACAAATTTTTTTTTTTCAAACTCCTTAATTTTGGCTTCTCTCAAACTTCTTCCATCTATCTATGGTAAAATGCAGTATAAGAATAGCCAACTGGTAGTTTCAAGCTACTCTCAGAGTCGGACCACAGCCCCTGGTTGACCGCACTGCATTGGTTACCAACGGAATAAACCTTGGTCTATGAATCAAGTTTCCCTCTTTTCGTAATAATCTACTAATCTTAGACCACGAAATCTGTAAGTCAATACCAGCATGGTACCAAGATTTTACACCTTGCTTAGCAGTAGATCCTATCATCCTCCTTCCCACTAATTGCGCATTAAGAGTACTTTCAACACTTCAAATACAAGCCACTACACAAGCTACCAAGATGCTCTATTCTATAAAGTTGTCAATCTTTGTTAATACTGTTCATATACTATAAATAAATGCCCATCTGAATCAATTCTAATTAAAGTCCAGCCATGCAGACTTGTTCAAATGAAGCAATATAAGACAACAGCATAAAAAACCTCTCTCATACATTATCAAAAAATATAGTCCCAGAGACCAGAAGGTGGCTATTGTCATAATTTTTGGAAACAAAACAAAAACTCCGTTCATGACACACACCTACAACAAGACATCCTCAATGCACCTGACCACTTTTTCCCTAAAAAGCATATAGAAATAAAATGCATCTTTCGTAGAAGTAACTAAGTAGTATTTGAGATTTGAAACAAAATTGGACATGTTCTAAAAGTAAATTGCAGCAAAAATATGGATAACTTTCTTCTCTAAAACCAAGTAACACAAGCTTAATTGTAGACTTCATTCATTCGAATCATTTACAAAAGCAAAAATTTGAGTACACTTTGTGAATAACTTACAAGAGCCAAGAATGAAATAAGATGACAATAACTATAAGGAACCATGATAGTTTCAAAGTGGGTTAAAGATTCGTTCTTGATATGGAATTGTTTCTTTGACTAATCAAATAGATATTTCCATGTTGAGAACTCGCTGTTTTTGTTAATTATCATCTTTATAAAAATACTTGAGCATTTAAAGAGGCTCTATTCTCAAGGAGTGACTGACGTAGCTCAGTTCTCCCAATCTTATGCTCAAACACAAGTTACCAAAAAAAAAAA
>JAVJIF010019124.1:0-23164 GCA_038442645.1 Agave tequilana | reverse complement strand
CTTTTGACTCCACTCACTGTTTGTTGATTTGCTTGGGAGATCTTTCTTAAATCTATGAGTGTGCTAATATGTAGGCGTCATGATGTGGGAAGTCCAAGGCTGAAGTAGCTGCAAAGCGGGTCATGGAAAGAGTTAGCGGGGTGAATGTAATACTCATTTTGCAGGATTGAAGACAAAGACCTCGAGTTTACAATGATTTTAATATAATCGTTCTTGGTCTTGATTCTATTGAGGCTCGGAGCTACATAAATTCCGTCGCTTGTAGTTCTTAGGTAACTTGCTCCAAATTCTATACTTCTAAATGAGTAACATTCTTGCAAAAATTGTCCTTGAACTCCTGCTATTATTATATTATATTATTATTATTATTTGAAATATATATATATATATATATATATATATATATATATATATATAATATATATAATATATATATATATATAATATATATATATATATATTAGCCACATGAAGTATACTTTATATATTATGAGCACTTTTATTTGACTCTTTTCTACAGGGTGGTCATACAATTTATTTTGTTTTATATTTTCTAGCACTAATGTGTTTCGCTTGTTTCCTTAGTTCTAAATGCTACTGATCTGTTTAGCAATAATAATTTGTAATGCAAACATAGGAGACATGAGATATATTCATGGATTTACTTTTTAAATAAGAGATAAAATGAATCAAGATTTACCTTAGATTTATTAGGGAGAAGGTAAGATAACAATCAGTCTAATTTACTCACTCAACAGCATTTGGATGCTTGGATAAGGAACACGTTCGAATATGTGACCGGTTCCTCTAAACAGAGGGTGGTCCTAATAAGACCGCGAAATTTCTGAAAGATGAATTGAAGAACTTATGGGTATGCTATTGCCCCAATACTGCCAAAACAGAGAACAATAGAAGTCTACCATTGTAGTTCTCTGGGGAAACTAAATGGAAAGGTTGAGGCTGCTTTTGTGAATATATACAAAAGAGTAGCAGAAAGTTTACTCTGTGAATGACAAGCAAAATCATTGTCCTGATTTATATATGACAGGTTCCTAATTCATTTATATCTTCAAAACTCTAGAGTAAGATCCCGGTGACAACCCAATACCTGAAACCATCAAACCTATGGTAGATGGCGGAACTGAAGGTTTCAAAGGTCATGCTAGAGCAATTATGCCAGGAACAACACCATGTTTCGAGTGCAACATTTGGCTTTCCCTCCACAAGTGAAGGTTCCATTATGCACGCTTGCAGAAACCCCAAGAACTGCTGCTCGTTGTATTGAATATGCACATTTGATCAAAAGGGATGAGGTATTGGTGTTTTCTTCTTGCTCTAGTCTAGTTGCTTTGGTTATTTTGGATTTCATATTCAGGAATGCTGCAATATGTACAGTGGAAAGGCCTTTGATCCTGATGATCCTGAGCATATGCTGTGGGTTTACTAAGAAGTATGCATTTATTATGTTCTTTGTTATTGTTTGTTTTTCTGTTTTTAACTTTGATTGGAATATCCTACACAGTCTCTCAAGAGAGCTGAGCTCTTTGGTATTACTGGTGTTACTTATTCTCTAACCCAGGTATGGTTGTTTTGTACTCAGTTCTGATCATGGGTTAGTATACGTTGTAGATTTTCAATTTGTTACATTCTACGTCAGTTACTACAACTATTGAAGGTTTCATATAATTGTTATTTTCCCACTTATTTTGCATCTATTGGTATGGCACCTTGATATATGCAATAGATATATAACTATGTACATGGGATTTGCAAGTATATATTTGCATATGCATGTACACTAGCAGTGTCATGTATGCATAAATGCGCAAACTCATTAACTGAAGTAATATGGGACTTTTGTAGTCTCCTGTCTAGGTCCTTATAATTCATTGCCAAAGAGATTAATAGCTTCCACACCTTAAAGTTCAAATTCCTAAAGTTCTGTTACCTGAATGTTCAACTTTTCTTATTGAGAGTCAAGATATTGAAAACTGTAAATCTGAACTCTTTTTTAGATATCACCTTGACCAATAATCATCATAATCTTCTAGGACCCAAACAAAAAAAAGAATTTGTAATTGTCATCATCATTTGAGCCATTCCCACGATATAGGGGTGGCCATTGGAGGACAACTGGAAGCTGACAAAGCTTCATAAAAGAATTGGACATGTATATGCCAAAGTTTTATGTCTCATCTGAGATGAATACATATTGGGAGTTGAACAAAAAGTTGGTTTTTAAAAATGTCATGCAAGATCTCATCAAAATTTAATTTGAGTTTCATCAATCATGAAAGAGCACTGGAACAAAAGGTTACTAATAATATATATGATGGGGGGCGAACTACAAGAAAGAGATAATTGAATTAAAAAACACTACGAAATCTCAACCTAGGGTTTCTTACCCAAGAAATATTTGGGACTCTTCCTAGAACCTCTCACCTAAAAGCATACTAGCTAAACAAAAGCTTAAACAAGTATTTTTATTCATAATCATCAACCGTGAAAAAAAATAGTAGTCTTGGCCTTATATATGCCTACATCACAAGAGATTTTCCACCATAATCAATGTGGGACTAAAGAAAAGCTAAAACAAGATAAAATTAAGCAACTACTAAACCAACTCAAATAAGCTAAGTACTAGATGTCCCAATTATTCTCCTAGGGTTAGGGAAAACTCGACTCTGTCAAGTCTAAACCTAAGCTCAATCGAGCCATAGCGGTGTTCGTGAACCTAGCAGATGTGCAACACGACTGAACTAAGGCAGTGGACATGGGCACGACGAATCAGCTCTAGGCGATGGTAGATCCAGAAAGGCACATGTAGCAAATCGAGTCGAGTCCTCTCCACTGAAAATCGGGCTGATACCGGGATCCCATGGGTTATCCATCTTATAGGTGATGGAAGCATTCCTCTTCAAAATTTTATAAGAACCTGTACACTGATTGCGCAACGTCATCACAATCTCATGGTGAGACATACCTGTCACTTTATTAATAATTGTAAATTCTTACAATATACTATGTTAAAAATACAACAAATTTATAGTTTTCATTACAAATTGCTATATGTCTAGGGGTTTCATCATGTGCAATAGGCAAATGCAATGGAACCGACTCACTAGAGTTAACTCCTAAAGATAGGAGAAAGAAAGACATGTGTTTTCTAGGAAGGCATACTCTAGATACTGCTAATAGTATAACATTAGTAAGGCTAACAGAAATCTCAAAAAACTCAGAGAGAACTCCAAATTCCCATTAAAGAAGAAACACCAGAACTAATATGATGTATCATAACAAGAAACTCTAATGACTGACTAGAAAAAGAAACGATAGGTATAGATTCAACCTCTATTTCTTGACTCTCTTGATTTTTCTCATGAATATAGATCTCATCAGGTGAGGTGTATTAGAATTCACTAACACATTTACAACGTCACTGGTACTCGCAGAAGACATACGACTCTAACTAATAATCAGTGTACCGGGATTGACTAATGGATCCTCAACGATGCCATAAATTTCAGAATGAACATGGACATTCTCAACAACCTTCGAATCGTCAACATCATCACTAAGCACAAAATTAACAAGTTAGCTTTTCGAGGGGCACCGGCCGTATCCCTTCACATTTAAAATGTTGCCCTCAAGCTTTGGCACCGCTAGGGGGCTAGGTGGTCTGCCAGAGGAGAGGGAGTGGAAGAAAAAGAAGAGAAAAAGAGAGAGAAAGAGAGAGAGAGCTAGAGAGAGGATAAGAGGGGCCTAGTGGCGCGGTTTAGCTGGCGCTGGGCACGGCGGCGGCGCTGCCAGGCCGGCGACGGGGCCTATCAGGGAAGGTGAGGGGAGAGAGTGGGTGCGGGTAAGTGAGAGAGTAAGAGAGGGAGTTAGGAGCAGAGAGAGTGAGAACTAGAGAAAGAGAGAATGAGAGAGTGGGAGAGTGTGTGAGAGATATAGGGAGAGGCGGTGGAGAAAGGCGTGGAGAGAAGAGAGAAGAGTGGAGAAATTGGAGAAAGAAAAAGGAAAAAGAAATTTTAAAATATTATTTTATTTGAGTAAATTTTTATTATTTCAGAAAAATTGCAAAAATTCTCAAAAATAAAAAATATTATCTTGAGCAACGCTGTGAAATCTGATTCAAGAAACTAAACCCCATTTGTTAATTAAAAATTCTAGAGTCTAGCAGCGCTACCTGTCGACACTGAATTCAGGAGATTTTTTTCAAAATAATTCAAGTTTCAGAAAATTTTGAAAAAAAATCTAAAATATTGAGAATTAATATCTGGAGCTGAAATGGGCTCAGTCTGGCTACCATAAATGTCAAACATGTATTATCAACATATCAGATACTTGTACTGGGATACAAGCATCTGGAAGCGGTGGTTACACTATTAGGGCCGACCAGAGTGTATTAGACTTCGATAGAGACAACATATGAGGACAACATAAGAATCCTATAGAGAGAGCACAAGAATCCTATAGAGAGAACACATGAGAGACAACATAAGAATCCTATAGAGTCAAGGGAAGTGATGAAAGACAAGTTTAAGGAGAAGTACATCTCCGAGTTTGCTAGGAACAATCTCCTAGATGAATTACACAACCTCTTCTGGGTTCTATGTCTGTTCAGGATTACATAACCATATTTGATGACTCAACTATTCGTTGTGACATGAGAGAGGATCATTACCAAACCATATCTAGGTGTTATTCAGACTTGATATCCGACATACGACGTGCTATGCTCACTAGCTCCTATCATGTGAACTCCGTTGAAGAGGGTTTAGTTAGCTTTAGAGATATAATTGTCTTTCAAAGGGATATTTATTTTCAAAACCAGGAAACAGTGTTCTAAGTGTGAGGGATATGAACATTATAATTATCAGTGCCCCTCGAAGAGTCGACATGTTAATATTGTGCCTAGTGATGATGTTGACGACTCGAGGGTTGTTGAGGATATCTACGTTTCCCTGAGATTAATAGTGTCGTTGAGCATAAATTAGTTGATTTCAGTTCCCTGATTCTTGGTGAGGTCCATGTTTCTAGTGATGTGGATGCGTTAGTGGAGTCTAGTTCACTCAGACCTGATAATATTTATGTTCACGAGGATTATACTAGTCATTATGAGCATGCATTAATAGAGTCTAGTATGTACGACTAGGTATTCACTTGCCACAGTATGATAGAAGACGAGATTGAGTATGAGACAGTTGTTACTAACGTTGTTACATCTAATAAGCCATCAG
This sequence comes from Agave tequilana, assembly GCA_038442645.1. Classification (NCBI taxonomy): domain Eukaryota; kingdom Viridiplantae; phylum Streptophyta; class Magnoliopsida; order Asparagales; family Asparagaceae; genus Agave; species Agave tequilana. Next base: position 17,921 of record JAVJIF010019124.1, on the reverse strand, counting down.
AGGCCCCTTGTAGATTGTCAGATTCACACATACTGGTCGCATGATAAGAAGCCAGTTCATCTTCTGAACTTGGATCATTTTCCTAAAGAGAGTCAGAGACAGAGGTTTGAGTCTATTGTGATTACTTCTAGCGTTTTCTTTTCTAGTGAGTCATTACATTAGAGTTCTTTATTATAGTTCATCAATTACTCCTAGTATTTCTTTTTTAGTGCAGTTTGTAGTTATTTCCTGAGTTTTAAGATTTCTGTCAGTCCTAGTGATATTATATCATTAGCGGTGTTTGATGTACGTCCTCTTAGGAAACTCATATATTTTTTTTCTATTTTTAAGAGTTATACCTAGTAAATTTAATGCATTGCATTTACCTGGTACATATGATTGAGATTACTAGATAAATAGCAATTTGTAACGATGACTACAAATTTGCTGCATATTCACATAGTATCTTATAAGAATTTGCAGTTGATAATGAGGTGATGAATGTGATTCACTTTGGGAGGTTCCCTCCATGAACTGTGAGGAAGTTGTACGCTCGAGGTACATGTTCCTATAGAGGTCTAAGGAGGATTAGTGTCATTACCCATGAGTTGGATATCTCATGAGACTCTGGTATTAGTCTGGTTTTCAATAAGGAGGATTTGACACTTTTTGATGCATATGTCTTTCTAGATTTATCATCGACTGTAGCTGATCTATCACAAAGGTCAGTTTCACCTCCACCACTTTCGTTCAGACTTGATGCACGAATATCGGTTTTACAATTACCACTATGACCCGATTGAGAAGTTTCGTACGAGGAGATTGTTCAGTTCGACCTAGACATGATGTTTGTTATCTCTACATTCACCGAAGATGAATGCTTTCAAGTTAGGGAGACTGATGGAGACATCATTATGTTAGTTGCTTTTATTTTAGTTTATTTTAGTTGGTTGCTTTATTTAGTTTTGTTATATTTAGTCCTACATTAGCTGTGGTGAGATTCTTCCTCTGGATCTAGGCATACATAAGGCTAGAACTATTATTGAAGTTGGTTAATGATATGATATTAAGTTTATAAAAAGGCTCTTGTTTAGCTTTATGATTTGCTTAACATCCTAAGCTTTTTGTGAGTGAGTTGTAAAAGTGGGTGAGAGATTCATCTGGGTGAGAGACCCGAATCTCTTGTTCTTCTCTAAATTATCAATTGTCCTAATTTGCTATTGTGTTTTGCATCACAATTTAATCGCAAGTTTTTAAGTGAATTAGCAGTTAAAGAAAATAAGTAATAATTGGTGTATGGAACTTCCTTCTGCAAATTTCCTTTGCAACATTTGGAATATCATGCCTGTATTTTTGTTATGGAGTTTGCTTCATGGTTCTCATCTGTGGTCATTTATTTTTATTTCAACAGTTTATGGAGCTACTTGGGGAACATTCTCAGTTGCATCTATCCAAACCAAGTGTCACCCACCACCACCCCGGGGAAGAGATGACCAGGACTAATCTAAAGCTCCCCCTTTTATCTCATGGGTAAAGTCCCAAAAGACACTGTGCATGTCAGTGGTATGACACAGAAAAATGGCAAGAAGGCATCATCCCTGAGAAAATTACGCGTGGTCTTTAGAGATCAGGTTGATGGGGTCACAAGCATGGATACAGTATAGGTAGTAATTGAGCTATTTACTTCAACCATTACTGCAATCACAACAGTTTGATACTTGAAAATATAGGGATCCCAAAATTTGATGCCAAGGCATACTAATTAGCCTTTTCTTTTGATGCTGCACATTATAGCATTGGAATGTTTGGCATCAAACCATTGAGAAATTTGTTAGGCTGTGACAGTATGACACCAAGTGTTCATGATAGTTTGGCATTGCAAGGAGGTTGTTATTATTCCAATATTTAAAGGCAAGAGTTAGATATGAAATTTACTATTTAACATTGACGTGTTATCTAGTAGCTATAATCATTAACCTTGGATAAATTTGTTTTGTTTGGTCAGAAAAATAGTGATGCTAGTTTGTGTTGCAATCTAGAACGATTCGACTCAGCCTTAAAAGTGTCTGCCAGGTTGGCTTGCTTGCAGTATGGCGGTTCTGTATATGTGCATCACCTGCTTTTATTTCCTTGTTGCACGTTGTTTGTGCATCTAGTTCCTTGTTTATTTCAAGTAGACCTCCATATTTGTTATGTGCGTTTTGTGATTGTGCGTGTATGAGTATGCAATGCCTCCAGATATTTGTTACGTCTATCTGGATTCCTTTTATATGGGAACTTTGGCTATCAAAATGCTATTTCTACAAGCAGCTTTTTGATGGCACACTAATGTGAATGAGAATGAAACACACAATACCCTGACATCCCATAGCAGAACAAGATAGCAAGTCAGTTAACAAAAGGAAGGATACAGCTCAAAAACGAATGCTTCATCAGTGAGGATAGCCCCTGCCCCGATTCTCATGCCACGAGTAGCATTCAACTGTGCAATCGCCGCAAGGAGGCATCCAGAGCAATCGGCGGCTGTGAGATTAAGATTGGTGCGGCCTGCAGCATGGCCGTAAGCAAAGGCATTAGGGGAGGAGGAGACGCTGTAGTAGTCCCTCCACTTGCTAGATGGGGTGCTCTCTACGAGGTCATCGAGAACATAGGCCAGGATGATGGTAAACAGGCCCCCTCTCGTGTATTGGTTCGCATTGCAGAGAAAGATGATCACCCGTGGTGTTGGGGTCGCTGATTTACAGCGGTTGCCAACGCGGCAAACATCACTGCCGCGGCAATGATGAACTGCTGAGCCCATCTTTCTTGAATGAATCTCCATCTGGAAGGAGATGATGAGTTAGTCATCAGGTTTTTAAAGGTTAAATCGGCTCTTTGTATTTTTTATGCATTGCGCACATTAGTTTTCTTCTCTTGGTTTTGTGATAACTGGGGTGCTATTTGCTAGACCCAGAGACCCACACTTCGTTTACAATTCGTTGTCTTTGCATGAGAGAACCCCTTGACCACAAGAATTTACTGTGTGTGAATGAGAGAGAATACAAACACAAACGGTCTCCTACTGATTGGATGATTGTGGTTTAGCTTGAAAGAGCAACCAGATAGAATACAAAGACTCGTTGAGTTGGGAGATTGCAAATTAACCTTTAGAATTAATGTTTATGTAAACTGATAATCAAAGAGAATTACATACATAATGATGTCTTTCCTTTTGGATTCTTTTAACCAACAGCATCTTCTTGTAGCGATTATATAAAATTGTTTCGTACTGACCCTTTCTCGTCCATCCCATCCCTCAGGAAACAACAAATTTACAATAATTTCCACGTCAATCAAAGGAAACGAGTTCCTAATCCATATGTAATTGCTAGGAAGCTACAAGGATCTGAAGGTGATAGATATGAAAAAGCTCACACAACAAGCATCAAAGTGAATCTTCAAATTTCATTCACAAGAATGATTAACTGAATACGCTGAGAACATTAACGGTGTATTCTCATAGCCAAATACACGCATTTATGTGATGACCTCGATGTCGAGTTCCCAGGCAATAGCAGCTTGTTCTTTGAGAGTAGCATAGAGCCTCTGGGCAATGTTAAGGAGAAAATGATCTTTACCCTTCCTTGCTAGGAGAGAGACTGACACTGGAAGGTTATCATGCATCCCAAGTGGTATAGTTATCTGCTAAATAAATAAATAAATAAATAAAAACAGATAAGACGATTAAGTAAACGTAGAATATAAAGCTCTATTTTTCTAATTGGACGCTAGTTGATGATGACAAAATACCTGACAAATCCCAGACAATCCGGCAATGCAGAGTAAGCGAAATGCATTGGCTCGGAAATCATCCAACTCCTGTGTTTCCATTTGCAGTTTTGGTGGAGGTCCAGTAACTGTCGGGATTGCCAGGATTCCATAGTCCTACCAGTAAGTGATGAAATCTCAAACAATAAATTAATTTAATTCCCTTGCAAGTCATAAAAAGGAGGGACAAAGGGTGAGAAACATGGTTTCTAAAATTTGCATCACTTGCTAACCACAAAATGTTATAATGCTCAATCACAGATAAAGCATGAAGTACTCCGATTAAGGGTCATGCATGACAAGCAGTATAATGTAAAATTATGGCATAATCATGGGACATATTTTTCCTCAGAATGATACTAAATCAGAGTTGAGGCATTGAACAACTTCAACAGCAAAATAATGAGTCTCAAGATAGCAGCATGATAGCTTGAAATTCAATCCTTGTTAATTTTGGGATTCTGACACATTATATATTTTATTGGAATAGATTTGTCTTCTTATCAAAAGAATAAGTCTGATTAAAGCCAGCTTCCCTTTACCTCCAAAAGAGCATCCATAGCGGCTTGAAATTCGATCCTCAATGTATTATACCGGTCTATGCTTTCACATGTTTCCATCAAAATTTTCGATATCCTGTCTAATGATCCTGGACCAAAATCAGCTTTTGCTGTGTTTAACCACTCCATGTGATTAGCTTTAAACTCAAACCTACACAAAACAGAAACAAGGACTCTTAAGAGCAAAGTAAGAGAACAGATCAAAAGATTATACCAAGTTACCTCTGTAGCAACCGATTAGCAGTAGAAAGAACTGACAAGGCCTCTATTATGTGTGCTCGACTTTCAGATACTTCACCCATAAAACTTTTTAAACTTGGAACTCTGAGGAAAATATAGTCTCCAAGATTTTCTTGCTTTATGACATGACCTGTATAATCATGGATTGTGCATTGAAGACTTACAAAAAATCAGAAACAAATTCAAAGGAGCGAATAACTTACTCCCGAAGATCTTCTCCGCAGAATTAATGAGAATATGAGAAGCTGAGTCACTAGGAGAGCCCAGATGTTGGAAACAGTCTTCAGGTGCAATGATATATGTAGGTTCAGTGGTTGCATCAAAAGGCAATTGCAAGAGCACATGGCCAACTTTTGTTAAAATACTGACGTCTCTGGCAAACCATCCTGAACAAAGATGTGTCAACAACACGAACTGAATACAAAAGCATATAATATGTTGTGACTTATGGTATGAACTAAAAATAGAAAACAGTCTGACAATTTTAAGAATATTATCTTAAGTTAAATAGACACAGAAAAGATGAAAAATTAAGAAAAAAAAATCTGACAGAAATAAACCTAATAAGCTAAAAAAAATCGCCAGTGGCTGTACGACCTGGATGAATAGTTAAAGATCTAATGGAAGTGCATTTAGGTTCATTCATAGTGCTAGACACCACATACTCCTTCAGGCCAAGGCTTTTGAACTAGAACTGACCACCAGCTAGTCTGGGAGACTAATCAACCATGTTATTTTACCAAGAAGTTACAGTACAAAGTTCAAGATATTGAGGCAACTTCAATACAATAAAGCAATATAAAAATAAGGGGTTAGAAAATAATCTAACAGTGTAACGCTAGCTAAGGAAGCTTGTCTTACCAACCGTATCAAAGCTCTGAGCAAAAGGAATGACATTGCTAGTAGATACAGCACCATGTGAAGGCCTAAAACCAAAAATTCCACAGTATGCTGCAGGCACCCTTACACTTCCACCAGTATCAGTTCCTGAAGAAAGAGTAAAACACAATGTCCAAGCTTAATTTGTCAAAAAAAAAAAAAAAAAAAAAGAAGTATTGACAGAGAAAATGAAAACAATTGCTGTCATAGACATGCTTAACAATATAGAGGAACTACTCTTGACTTTTGAGGTCTCTAAAAGACCTAGTCAAGCAAATTATAAGCAAGAACTCCATCAAGCTATCAGAAGAAACTTACCTAAAGAAAAGTCAACAAGCTTTGCAGCAACTGCCACAGCAGATCCACTAGAAGATCCACCAGGAAGGCGGTCTGGATCACACGGATTAGTGGGTGTTCCGTAATGTTTGTTTTCTCCATTTACACTGCAGATTAGTGTGAGTTGAATGTTCTATAAGCCAAAATTATTAAATGGAAAATGGTTCATAATATGATTGATTGATTTATCACTTGGAAGCTAAAATCTAGGCCTCAACAACAAGCACCTATGTAGCACGAACACTCCTATCATGGAGCAGTGTCGTGTATGAAACGTGTCAGACACGTGTATTTTTAAGAATTTGCCATGTATCCACGTGTCGTATCCATGTTGGAGTGGCCGTGTCCGTGCAACATAGGTAAGCACACAAGAAAAGGCCATTGTTGGAACAGATCGACGATGAATATGCAGAGGGAGTACTAAGGGTATCCCCTTTCTCTAAAGAACATTATTGCTAACAAATGAACAACTTAACCGTGCATTAGAATACCATCAAAAAGGAAAAACAAATGAAACAAGTTGATATAATTCTGACCTACATGCCATCTCATCCATGACAGTTTTGCCAACACAAATCGCGCCTGCTTCGATAACTGTCAAAACAGCAGGTGCTGTGGATGCAGCTGCTGCATGAGTCCTTGCCCAGTCTGGATTGCCAAATCCAGTGACATAGCCACTGACATCAAATCTGCTACCCAAAAAAAAATAGTTAAAGCTAGGGTATAAAAACATAAAAAGCTTCTTTTTGTATAACAAGCATCAGAAAGCTAATGCAAAAATTATTAATTGAATATTAGTAAGAAAGTCTTCATACATCAGCATGCTGAAAACAATGTAATAATTTTTGGTAATGAATGTGTAAACACAAACAATAACTTATTTTATGGAAATTGTTTTTACTAAAATAAAACTGCAAGCAGTATTTCCACTCATGACCAAATCAGACACAGCTTTCATCTTATCTGGCTCCACTTCCCAAAGTATCTGATAACCAGATAAGATGAAAGCTGTCTGATTTGGGCATGAGTGGAAATATTGCTTGCAGTTTTATTTTATAAGATGTACTACATAGGCACATTCACATAATATTATTCGCACCGGTGATAGTAATGAGTTTGATATTTAAAGCATCATTTTTTTTTGAGATAAAACCATGAGGCAAAAGCGCCCGGCATTTCATTGACAAGAACTTAACGAAACATTCCAAAGCAAGAAGGTTACAAATATGTAACACATACACAATTTGAACCTTTAAAAAGAAAAAAAGAAAAAAAAAAAAAAAAGAAAAAAAAGCCACCGGAACGCCATCGGAGCTCCTCCTGCATCGCGGTACCTGCAAGTCCGATCCACTCGTCCCGACACTGGCTCCCCCCACCACCAAGCGTGACATTTTTCCACCACCGTAGTTGCGATTCAACCCTTCCTTCTGGAATAGTGAGATCTGAACTCCCACTATCGTCTTCGTGGTCCAACTCCCTTACGACCGGCTCGCCATTGACCCCCTTTCAGCCGGATTGGCGAGATTCAATCTCACACTACCGTCGTCGCGGTCCAACCCCCTTTCACGCATTCATGATTGGATCTCCCACTACCGCCGTCGCGGTTCAACTCCCTTTCGTCTGGCTCCGCGAGATCTGATAACTCTAACTCGATATCACACTACCTCTGTTGCCGTCCAACCCCTTTCAGTTGGATCGACGAGGTCCGAGTCGCATCCATGAACGGATCTCCCCAACTATCGTTGTCGTGGTCCAACCTCTACTACCACTGTTGTGCGTCGCCGTCCTCCTCACCGTCAGAGCAAGTCGGATACTCGGCGGCGGCCACTGAAATATTCGCCCCCTCAGTCCCGTAGACCGCCACCAGACACCTTCTCAGCGCCATCTTCTTTAGCCCGGTGTCTGCCAGAAGCGTTACAGCCTCCTCTGGTGTTTCGAAGGGGTTGCATTGGAGCACGCACCAGACGATCGAGTTCAGCCTCAGTGCGCATATCGCACGGCACCTCGAGGTCGAGCTCTGAAAAATCCTACTCGCCGCATATCGCAACGACTCTGCCGCCGAGGTGATTGATGATGGGGGCATACAACCCTCCCTGCAAAAATCACCAATATTGCCCCCACACTGGTGAAAGGACATGACCATCAGCAACTTGAGGCCATGTCTCTCCGCCATCCTCACTAGCTCCACGTAGACCTCCCAACTGTACCTCAGCAGGCCTCCCTCTCCACCAGGCCCCACCACACGTCCACCATCAACCCCTTTGCCCCATCGCTCCTCACCGCCGCGAGGCTGGCGGTCAGTGCCCATCCCATGGACACCACCAGACCCCCGCAGAGGGGCAACACCGTGTTCAATGACAACATCACGTACACTGGCACCCCTCCCCCTCCGGAGTGGGCCCCATCTTCTTTATGCAGGACGTGCGAGTACGACGTCATCCTCGCCGTCGACAGCTGGATCTGAAGGCAAGAAGCTGGATCGGCAGCAAACGAAAAAGAAAAGGATAAATTTTGAATTAAGCCTTCATTTAAAAATAATTTTAAAAACAGAATCTCACTGAAAATAATTAGCAAAACCGACCTCTCACATGCCACGTCGGCAACGGTCGACTCGCAACGCCAACGTGACATGACTTGGTGTTTTAAAAACTACAGGTTGACAATCCTGGAGAAAAAGTAGTATTTTTTGACGTTTTAATAAACTCCGGGGTTTGTTTTCCATTGATTTTGCAAAGGGGAAAACTTACAAAAAAGGGGTCGATGAGCTAAATTACAAGTATTCTAAAAAGATTACAAGTAAATCTCCTCTGAGATTCTGGAGAAGTGTGCCGATAGGAGTCTGGTCAGCGCGCGACCACTTTGTCCCTTTGACGATGCGATCGATAGGATTCCCTTCTCGCCTGGTTCTGGAAATTCCTTGAAAGGAAGGAAGGTATTAGGGTATCAGCACCCTGATTAGAGAAGTAATTCTCTGAATTCTCTGAATTATTGGAAGCAAGAGAATAGATCTCTGTTTAGCCTCTCTCAGTTTTTCAGCCTCTCGCCTCCTGCCTGGTGGTCTCTTCTTCTGGAGGGTGGCTCTCCTTGTGCCCCTGGTGGGCTATTTATAGGGAGAGCAGGGGTATAATTGTCCCTTAAAAATATGGAAACAGATTGAATCAAATATGTTCAAATCTGAAAAGTAGCCTTGCTGCGAGGCTAGAATCAGCTTCTGCGAAGTTAGAAGTAGCAGGTAGATCGGTCTCCTGATCTGTTTTGATCCTTTCCATATAATTAGAAGATCTCCCCTGGTCTTCTTACTCGTTTTAGGAGAGTCAAGAGATTATAGCAATCAACTGCCAAATTTGATCTCAGATTTGATCTTGATTGAATTTAATCTTGATCCTGATTAGATTTGATCTCATCTGGAGATTTAATTGGTCAAAGGTTGACCATGACAGACCCGCAGCGAAACTGCCGCGTTGAGCTCACAGCGGAGCTGGAAGGCGCATCTGGCGAAGTCAGAAGAAAGCTCTTCAGCGGAGCTAGATAACATCTGTGACGAAGCTACCGAACATCCTTCTGCGCGGTTGCGTGTTGCTTCAAGCGAAGCTAACTCTCTCTGCGGAGTTAACTGAGCACTTCAGGCGAAACTATAAGTTAGCTTCTTGACGGAGTTGTGAATGGCTTCAAGGCGAAGTTGGATGATCTTAGCCTCTCAGGCGAGGCTATCCCTTTGGGCTCATGTGATGCTAAGTGTTGGGCTAACCTAGCATCGTAGACCTGCTGAGGTCTGTTCAGAGACAATCTGGGCTCACCGTCTGCTTCACTGGATCAGTAGAGTCCAAGTTGCTGCTTTGTCCCTCGGGAATGAGTGAAAACTGGTCGTCAGCTTATCTGTCACTTGTCTTTTGTAAATGTCAACAAGTACAGAACTGGTCGTCAGCTTTTCTGTCGCTTGTCTTTTGTAAATGTCAACAAGTTTAGACATTGTTCAGGCCAGTCAGAATCTTGTCTTTTTTAAAGTGTCAACAAGACCCCCTTCAAAGTTTTCGAAAGTCTGCAATGGAATGGCTCAGACTTCGAAATACTTTGAATTGCTTTGATTGATGGTATGTGAAGTACGAACGTCGCGATGGTGGTTGAGTTCAGCTTCGCTTTTAATCCTGCTTTGGGATAAGTTCGCCGAGGAATCGTGTAGATTCGCGACTATGGGTAGCTTCGCGTCTGGGTAGCTCTGCGTCTGAGTAGCTCCGCGTCTGGGTAGCTCCGCGTCCGAGCCTCCCGGAGTAGATTCGCTTCAAATTGGTCTTGGAACGTCGTTCCTTTCCCGAGGCCAACTGCTTTTTGGCTAATCACGAAAAGGATTATTTCTTTTCCCGAAGTTGAAATAACTTCTCTTGCGTTAACGAGGGAGATCATTCCTCCTATGCGCATTTTTGAGGGAGACTATTCCCTTTCTCAAGGCTCAGTAAATGCCTTAAATTCGCTCGCGCTTCTATGTTTGAAGCAGCAGCGGTGCGCTCAGGCCATGAGGCCTATAAATAGGACACTTGAGGTCTTCTGAAGAGAAGCGGTCTGCTCATATCTTCTCTTGATTATTAGAGAGAGATACTCAGATCTCTGAACTAGTGGGGATGCCCACTCTGGTCATTATTCGGCCAAGAACCGGTGAGTCTCGATCATCCAGAGACTTTACCAATGAACTGATAACTTTTAGGGAGTTTATCTCCCTTAATTTAGCTTTAACAGCTGCCTCAGGGATTGATTTCCTTGCTCTTCATTTTGTATCTGACTGATCTGCAGAGAAGGACTTCAGCCCAGCTTCCCAGCGAAGCTATCATTTTGACTTGATCAAAGAAAGATTACTGCATACTTGCCTGCTAAGTTCGCCACATAGGTGAGGATTGGGACTTAGTCACTTCAAAGTTGAGCCAGTCTTGCCATATAGGTGGGGCTAAGACTGCGTCCTTCAGGATCAGTCTGGCTTAGCCATATAGGTGAGGCTAGGACTTGGCTTATGCTGAGCTAGCCCATCATCACTGTGCAAGCGAGGCTATCCTCTGCTGCAACTGAATCGGATATAAATTGCTTCGCCCAAAGAACTTGACTTAGCGTTTCACTTTTGCAGCTTTTCCTTTGACTTGCTTCTAACTTGTTTCAGTTTGTATTGCAGTGAGCTATGTTTGCCAGTCTTTCGACTTGATGAAAGAGACCAGAAAGTTGCCTCTTACTTTTCCAGTTGAAACTTTAATCTTAAGCAGGAGGAACAAACTGGGGCAGCTTATGTGTGTTCCCAGAAGAGGTTGGCAGTTGCTTATCCGAGATGATCCACTTCGAGGTGAGGCTGGTAGTCGCTTATCCGAGATGATCCACTTCGGGAAAACGGACGTCACCTGTAAGGTCTCGGATCCTCCATTGCCAATTTCATCAAAGAAGATCCAGCCTTCTGGTTGCAACCAGTTCTTTGCCAATTTTTATCAAAGACGATCCAGCTCCTTGATGGCAAAATCTGCCATTATGTGAAAGATTACGGCCTTGTGCAGGAGGAAGGCCTTTCGTGTCCAGTTGGTTTGGCTTGGAAGTAGATAGGACCACTTGTATGCCTTTGGAGCAAATGAATCTGTTGTACGAAACACATCCTTGATGTAGTAGTATCGATGTACCTTCCCTTTTAAATCAATAAAAGTTCACTTTCTGCTTATCTGCTTTGCTTCTCCTTCACTTGAATTGGTCCGACGGAACTAGACTCTATGCGAAGTTAAAGACAGAATCCTTTCTGAATCAGGAATGCGCTTCCAGCGAAACTAACATGAGGTTTCCGCGAAGTTCGAACTGTGCTTTTAGCGGAGCTAAGGCATATTTTGCGGCGAAGTTATCGATACGTCGCGCTAAATCAGCACTTGACTCGTGGCGGAGTTAGCCTTAGTGGGGCTGAATCAGCGCTTTTCGGGAAGGCGCTTTAGGTGTCGTTTCAAATTAATTTGAAACGACAGCCTGTGCTCTTATCGAGGTGTCGTTTTAGGCGATCATCAGCCTATAAAAGCCTGGTCGGGCTGAGAGAGAAGGCATCACTTCTCTTTGAAATTTCCAGGGCACTTGACTCTTTTTTTCTTCTTTCTTGAGAATCCAAGAACCTCCTCTGTTCTTCAATGGCTCCCAAGAGACGAGCAGGAAAAGAGGTCTCAACCTCTACGACGGAGGGTCCTTCTCCTCCTCCGGTCATCGAACGACCGATCGCTGGTAGAGATCTTTCCCTTTTTGATTAGAGATTGCCATCTCTCTTTTAAAGCCGATTTATGGCTATCTTTAGATGAATCCAGAACGATCAATCATGATATTGTGATTTTAGGGAGTTCAATTCCCTGAATTTCCCTTGATTTCTTGACTGGAAATATTAGAACTGAAGAGTCCTTCTTTAAGCTTCCAGGCGAAGCTAACCCTTAGGCGGTTCACATCCTGTTGAATGACATGATGCGAAGCTGTCCTTTGAAGTGTAACTGGAAAGGACTTTAATGCCCTTAAAATAATCTTTAGGCAATAACACCTTTCTGACGAAGTTAGCCCCTGGGGCTTTGTCGCATTCTGTTGTTCGAGACTAAGCTTCCAGAGCGAAGCTAACACTTGGATATTTTCCTGCATCCTGCCTTCGTGTGGAGTGCGGAGTTACGCTGCAGCTGCGAAGCTAAACTTCGGGGCGAAGCTATCATTAGGCCAGCTTCGCTCGGAGAGCGAGGCTATCCCTTAGCAAAAGTTGCATTTTTGCTTTAGCCTTTATTTGGCTGATGAACTAATCATAGTTTTTCTTTGTTCTTGCAGTGCACTACACTCCTGGTCCTTTGAACAGTCTCTTTGACACAGCCAGGGGGCTAGATGGCAATGTCAGCTTACAGTTTCAAGGGCAAGCTTCGCTGTTCAGCGAGCGAAGCTCTCTTGCTCGTGATACACTTATTTATGGTGGGGATCAACGCACCATGAGGAGCATCTTAACTACTGCTCCCCTTGAAGATTCTGACCGACGAATCTATCGGAAGCCCGGCTTCATGTTCAGAGATGCAGCGCCAGACCATGATCGCCAGCTGCTAGCCGGAGAGGGGCAGTGGATTTTCAAATTAGATGGTGAGAAGTTCTATCCCCGTCTAGCAAGCGGCATTTTCCCTTGTCCTTCTTTCAATGCGTGACGAGGGCTCGGAAGATGCAGTGGCAAGTGAGTCGGACTACTGAATCTGTTCACGTAAGGAAGTTGATAATTCCCTCACCCGGTTACACGAGAGCGGGGCCTCCTCGCTGCATAATGGGTCTCCACCCCGAGAATGTACTGCCAAACATCCCAGTGGGAGAAAATCCTGCGGTGGCGCAGACCTTTGGGAATCAATTCTTTAAGGTTCGTGGCAACTATCCAGCCACTGATTTCAGGACTCCAGGGTGGATTCACCCTCCCAAGACATGGTGGAGGGATTTAACTCTATATGTCCTTGCTCATTTCGAGGAGCATCTGGAGAGGCTGAATCTTTATGAGGCCGTCAGGGCGACCTGTTATGGCATTCAGATGAGTGTAGCGAACTTCTACGCCATCTTTGAGTTACACTGCCTCTTCACCCCTGTTGGCGAATTGGGTATGGCTCTGCACGAGATGTGGGAAGTCTCTGTTTTGCCTTTGCGATCTCCCATACGAAGAATATTTTCCGTACGAGGCGGAATTGGCACTTCTGGAGAAGCAGGAGCCCACCTTGTTTGAGACCTACCGGGAGTTAATGTGCCACCTGTATATTTGCGCCAGCATGCATGGGAGACATAAGGGAGCTTCATGCAGTTTGAAGAGCTGGGGAAACTATTTGTTTCCTGACATGGAGAATACTCCTGAAGCGGCTCATTGTGGAGTTGCTGATGAAGACTTCTTTCGCCGGATGCAAGATCATTCTCAAGGGAATCTAATTCTGGAAGAAGATGACGACCCCTATGAGAAAGGCGATATTCTTCGGAGTTTCCACCACCAGGCTCGTCGGCCGACGTCCCGGAAGGCACTTCTGGCTGGTTTCTTGACGGTCTGGTTGAAGAGATGTGTGGTGCCATCTTCATCTGGCGATGTCATTCATCCGACTGTCTTGTTGCCTGCCGTTCGTCTAATCCATGGTCGTTCTCTTGGACTCCTTCCAGCCACGGTGTGCTGTATTCAGAGAGGCCTTCACGCATTGACGGAGGCTTTCTGTAGGCCACCAACGACGAAGCGGGGAAAGGGGACTATTTTGCCCTGCGACGGACCGAACCCCAGAATAGGTCTGCCGTATACTTATTTGATGGCATGGTTCGCCCTTCACTGTCCTTCCATGATCGAAGCCAGAGAGGACCCCCCAGAAGGTGTTCATGGCGCTTCTTCGTCGATTCGAGGGATGTTCAGGTTGAAGACTTACGTGGCTGCGGTCCGTAAGCTACTGTGCCGCCATGACGTCTATAACCTTTTCCGCTGCTTCCCCTATATTCGGGATGCGGGCTATGGCGAAGAATTCAAGGATGTGGGAGAAGGGCAGACGTCATTGAGCCGGGGAATTTTTGAGTGGCTGGTCAGCATTCGACCCTCACATTTGTTATACAGAAGCGGGGACACCTGCTACCTGGAGCTTTATGTCCCGAGTCGTTTGCCCGTCAGTTTAGGTATGACCAACTGTACGTAAGCAATCCAAACAGCAATCTGGCTTTCATGGGGAGCCTCATCGATGGAGCCCGTACCTGACGGTTCTTCATTGCTGGCTGTACTGAGGCGCGGCTGTGCATGCCGCTAAGGACTCCGAACCTTCTGATGACCCTGGGATTCTACCAGTGGTATAGGACCTCAAACTCCACACCCACCGGATTTTCTGTTAATTCCTCTGGTGTGAAGCTAATTTCTCAGCGCGCTGAAGCGGAAGGTCACTGACAAGAGTGAGGGTAAAAGGGTTCGTGTCCCAGGCCTTGGGGAGTTCATTGCCATTGATGACAGCGAGGCCTCGGATGCATGAAGTCCTCGCTTCGAAGCGGATACAGGTGCTGAGACTCCAGCAGCTGCTTCTGGCATGGTAGGCACGGCCCCCGTAGGATAGGTCGACGTTGAAGAAGTGGAGGAAGAAGATCCTGACGTCCCCCTCAAGCGAAAGCGGGAGGGTGGATCTCGTAGGAAGAGGGTAGTGAATGAGCCTCGTCGCTACGCTCCTACGGTTATTGCAGAGGGCGAATTACCTGCAGCGGCTCCTCCTCCTGCCCCATTAGTAACTGAATTGTTGGTCCCTAAACCGACTACTGGTAAAGCCGCTCCGGACCCGGGTAAGATCAGCTTTGTCCTTGTAATATACTTTTTATGTGTTTCGGACAGCTTATTATTTGCTTTGTGATGCAGGAACTGAGGCGGTGAGAAGCCCGAGAGCTGAAACTGTCGGAGAACAAGGGGAGCATTATGATTCCTTGTTTACTTATAAGGAGGGCGATGAGGCTGGCTATTTCGCCGTCTTAGAAGAGTCCGGAGATGATGCGGCTGATGTAAGTCCTTCGGGCGCTGGGACTCCGAAAGGAAGTCTCGAAGCTTCTAGCTCCTTTGGGTGGACCACGGAGGGTTCGGCAAGCGAAGGCGGGCCGACCATTCGTGTTGATTCCGCCAAAGATTTTCCTATGGAGCCTGTAGGGACTGATGCAGCCGTCAAGGATTGAGGCGACATTATCTTTTGTTACTGTTTTGACTTTTTGACACTTGCTATTTGTTATGCCCTGCCTAAACAAAGTCTTGTTATAGGTGTTCCGCCTTTGGGTGCATCGACTTCAAGAGAGCCCACCCGTCTTCCTGAGGGATCCAGGGGTGAAGTAAGCACTTCGACCGCGGCGGATGCTGCTGAGTTGGATGCTTTGTATGGCGACCTGCCCTCAGCCTGAACCAGCCAGAGGAACTGAAATTGAGGGGACGATAGTCATGAAGCCAATCTCACTTCCAACTATATCGGTGAGTGAGATGCCATCGGTTTCGCCAGCGCCGCCTATCTTGCCAGGTGCGGAGCTGAAGGTGATTACCAGTCCTACTTCCCCAATACTGGTGGTTGAGCCCGCTCTCTCGGAAATAGTCACTAGTCCGACCTCGGTTGTGGCTAGTGTACTGGTTTCAATGAGGACTCCTCCGAGATCACCTACGACCTCTCATGTTGCTGCAGCCAGTGCTTCTACTATTCCTTCCACAGTAGTATCAATAAAGCCAGTGGAATCTTCAGGGGCTGCTCGTCTGCCAGGAGTGAGTGAGGCCGAGAATGAATTTGTGGCTGAGTTAGTCGATGGCTTTTATAAGAGTTTGAAGCGATCCATCGCTTCGATTTTGAAAGGCTCGACTACTTCATTTTCTGCTCTAAAGGTGGTCCTCTCCCGAAGCATTGAGAGTATCCGAGACTTTGGAGGGGATGACCAGGCCGCTGCTTTGGAACTTCTGGTGGACCAACTTGAGAGGGATGTAGACGAATAGCGCCGTCTTAGCCATTCAGACCTGGAGTCTTCAGTTAATGAGCAGCTTGCGCACCTTATCGCTCAGATGCATGAAGCTCATCTTGCAGCTCAAGAAGCCGCTAAGGCCATTTCTCTTGACTTGAAATCCTTGGGGACAAGGATGGTAGAGCTCGGGGACGCCATAGACGCTTCTAGCAGTGCTATTCTTGACGCTGAAGATAAAATTGAAAAGGCCAAGGAGATGATCAGGAAGGCAAATCTTCTTTATCCAAGACTGAACCAGTGCGTCTTGAAGAGACTGCCCGACTTGAGCAGCTTAAGGCTCAGAATGACGAACTATTGCGGCAAGAGCTAGCTCAGAGGGCAACCTTGGTTGAAGTTGAAGCTCGCTTGGCCCAGACGGCGAGCTTTAATGAGGCTGAGCTGAGGTCGCAGGCGCTTGTCAGGGCTGCTGATGATAGAAAGACAAGGCTGGCCATTCTTGAAGGACGGATCAGATTTTATGAAGCACCCTCATAGCTTGTAATATATGTGCCTTCATGTATCCCTTCCTTTTTTTTCTTTTTCCGGAATCAATAAAAGTAGTTTCATTTTGACTCCCCTGTTGTGTTTCCAACTTGTTTTATCTTCTGAATTGTCGCTTCCAAGTTGTATTGCGGCCGTTTGAGAAAATTGTCCTTACTGGACAGAATAATGAGACTTGGCTATCTGCCGGTTCAGAGGTCGCAATGACATAACCGATTGAGAAGCCACCAAGCTCAAGGTAGTCCTTGTCGGACTGAAAGGTGAGACTTGGCTATCTTCCGGTTCAGAGGTCGCAATGACATAACCGATTGAGAAGCCACCAAGCTCAAGGTAGTCCTTGTCAGACTGAAAGGTGAGACTTGGCTATCTGCCGGTTCAGAGGTCGCAATGACATAACCGATTGAGAAGCCACCAAGCTCGAAGGTAGTCCTTGTCGGACTAAAAGGTGAGACTTGGCTATCTGCCGGTTCAGAGGTCGCAATGACATAACCGATTGAGAAGCCACCAAGCTCGAAGGTAGTCCTTGTCGGACTGAAAAGTGAGACTTGGCTATCTGCCGGTTCAGAGGTCGCAATGACATAACCGATTGAGAAGCCACCAAGCTCAAGGTAGTCCTTGTCGGACTGAAAGGTGAGGCTTGGTTATCTGCTGGTTCAGAGGTCGCAATGACATAACCGATTGAGAAGCCACCAAGCTCGAAGTTATGATGGGATTTGGAAAAAGGTCTCGTTTTCATTGCAAAAAATGAGGAGATCACTGTCATAGGTTTAATGTTAACGTAACAGCGAAATGGATGCCAGAGGTTATACTGTTAAACATAGCATGAAAGGGGTCTCGTTCTCACGGGGAGAAACGAGGAAATCACTGTCATAGGTTTAATGTTAACGTAACAGCGAAAGGGATGCCAGAGATTATACAGTTAAACATAGCATGAAAGGCGTCTCGTTCTCACGGGGAGAAACGAGGAAATCACTGTCATAGGTTTAATGTTAACGTAACAGCGAAAGGGATGCCAGAGGTTATACTGTTAAACATAGCATGAAAGGGGTCTCGTTCTCGCAGGGAGAAACGAAGAAATCACTATCATAGGTTTAATGTTAACGTAACAGCGAAAGGGATGCCAGAGGTTATACTGTTAAACATAGCATGAAAGGGTCTCGTTCT